>CAAKHF010017655.1:0-14711 GCA_901007745.1 Hippocampus kuda | reverse complement strand
AACGACCGCTTGTGGGTGGACGAAGGCTGCCGTGCCCGGCGGCGAGGGACTGAGGGGAGGGTGGGGGAGACGGTGACCGGATGACCGCTGAACGACCGGGATTCACTTGAACACACCGCTAGCGTTCTGTCCGAATAATACACAAGAATGGCTTGAAATTCAGGCAAAATGTTCATTTTCATCTTAAATGCACGCTAATCCTAACAAAAAAGCGGCAATTTGGAACGCCCCTAATATCAACCGCCGTCGAATGACTTACTCGAACATGTCATGAGGCGTTCGCGGTCACAAGCGGGGGTCCGAATGAAAACAAACCGCACTTCTCGTCGGTGTAGCCAGGCTGGAGCGAACCTTCGACGAGGAGCCGAGGGATGCTAGTATCCCACCATCGCCGTCGTCGACGCCCTTCGCGGACAGACGACGGCTGCCTGCGCAGGATGAGCCGCCGACGGGCTGCCGTCCATCCGTAATCCCCTCAACGCACAGATGGGGGAGGCGAGGCAGGGGGAGGAGGTGCGGCTTTATGGCCCGGAGGGAGGGGGGGGTTCTGATAAACATTTTGGTAACTGGGGGGCCACAGATAAGAGGCCACTAGAAGGAGCTAAACGGAAGCTTTTCAGAAAACAAATATCTACATATAATCTTGAATTTTGATTCAGGACGCAGCTCATTCGAGTTTTGGGACACATGTCTGATCTCATCAAGCGACTTCTTGAAGGGGGAATTGTTAGGTGTCCCAACATTTTTGTCAAGACTCGACAGAGTGGACATTACGGCAACACACATCACTTCAAGAGGTTACTAAGTCAAAGCTTTAAACATTTAAACAATGCCGGAAAAGCAAAATTGAGAACATTTTTGGGACAAACAATCCAATTTATCCAGTAATATTACAACTTCAACAAATCTTGCATAGTACCATTTTTTTTCATAAAATGGCAAAAAAAGTCAGATTTATTTATTTATCGAGGCAAAATATTACCTTGATACAGTGTGACTGAGATGTATCATATGGTAGTGTCTCCTTAAAACAATAAACGGTAACCACCCACAAAAAAAAAAAAAATCACGCTTGTTCTCTGCTCAACTAAACTCCAAGAAGCAAAGTTTTTCAAATCATATTTATGGTTTCTTGTTATATTATGTTGTTCTGCTAAAATGTCACCATGTTCTTAAATGACTATTCACATAATTTTACTTTAATCCATAGTAGTAGTCTTTTTCAGTGTGTCACCTATTAAATAAAGACAAATTGTCGGTCACAATTTACTGCGATGTGAAGTAAGTGGGCCGACAACTGTATTCCTCTCCGACATCTTTTAAACTCAGCGAGCGCGACGCTATCACTTCACCCTCAATCTGTGTCTATCCCGCTGGATTAGAGCGCGTATCATAATCCAGCAGCCTCAGTCTATCTGTGTGTAATCTGCTTTAGCACCGCGAGAGTTGCGTCCAACTGACAGAAAACGATGAGCGCCTCTTCCTTCCTGACAAGAGGCACGCATTTTTATTTTCAGATTGTGACAAAGAGAGTGATGATCACT
This sequence comes from Hippocampus kuda, assembly GCA_901007745.1. NCBI lineage: Eukaryota > Metazoa > Chordata > Actinopteri > Syngnathiformes > Syngnathidae > Hippocampus > Hippocampus kuda. The sequence continues at coordinate 13,167 of CAAKHF010017655.1, read as the reverse complement.
TGGTACTGAGAGTGACCTATTGTCTATTTTTATTGTAATTCACCCAATAGAGAATTTGGCTGCAACATGGAAGGGGGGTAGAGGATATCATGTACGGTTTTGGTCAAGGTAGCGTCGTCGGCTTCCTCTGGGGTTGATGAAGGGAGAAAAAAAAAAGCCTTCTTAACATCTACTCTGTTTGAACAAATATACACTGTGGCTTTTTTATAGGCCTGTCATTTGTTGCCATAGCTATAAAAAATTTCTTCTAAGAAGCTTACAAGAAAAGAAAAAATCTAAGATGTCCCATTGTTTTAAATAAAAAAAAAAAAAGTAAACCCTATCTTAATATTCTATTATGTGATAACCTCCAGTATATCGGGTTGGTTTTTGCAGGTTTCACAAGCACAAGATAATGCGGCCCTCCTCTCCCATTTTTCTGTACGTGGAAAAAGTGTGGACATCCCTGAAATAGGCCGATACATACTTCATGAGTTCAGAATGTATAGACTAAATAAAGTGGATGCACTAAAGACACGGAGAGGAGAGGAGGTGGATCGGGAGGTTGGGGGATCACCCTCACCATACAGAGCTTCCTCTGATTGGGCCAGCGTGACATCATCAGACGATAGGGAGGCTACCATTGGCCGAGGGTGATGTCATGATTCAGGGTGCGCGTGGAGTGTTCGCGCCCCACCTCCCAGCTTGTTGTGACGACTCAGTGAGCTGACAGTCAATCAACGTGTTGTTGTTGACGATAGTTTGAACAGGACGATTCATAAATAATGAGGCGCGCTTGGTAGCTATTAGCAACTCCGTCATGTTTGATTTTCCTGTCCTCCATATGGGAACTCAGCTGAGGTAAGACACAGAATCCCCACAGAGCAGCAGGAGTGCTGACCGTGTAGACCTTCGCTTCCCAGCTGGCGGACCTTATGCACTGTACGACAAAAACACATTCAAGAAACCTCCCTCCAAATAAATGGAAATGAAATCAATCTTATTAAAACAGAAAAGCAATACCAGAAAGCACCCAAATATTGCCCTCCGCGACAAATATTGCACAAATACAGTGGTACCTCTACTTATGAAATTAATTGGTTCTGGAAGAAATTTCTAGAAAATTTTGTAAGGAGAGACGCGTTTTCCATGTAAATGCCCTAATCCGTTCCAAGACCACCCAAATTCATTCATGTTTTATAAAGCATAAACAAATACATGTTACCAATTGGATTATTGCACAATAAATGAGAGTTGTCTATCATGTACAAAACAAAGAATAAAGAATAAAAATGATGATCATTTAACTTTGAACTGCTTCCTCATCGGTTTTTGCCCTCTTTAGTTCATGTTCTCTCTCAGTAGTGGTTTTTGCCTGGCGTTTTGGAAAGAACTGATCCAGGGACGTCTGCTTTTGTCGGCTTTTAACGATCCTTCCAAAAAATCCAAGGCAAACATCAGCATAGTGAGCGATCGCCCGACTGGTGAACACTTTTTCTGGGTGATTGACATTTACGTAAACCTATTGGAAGGCCTCAATGACGATGACGCTGCATAGACACATACCTATTTATTTATCTATCTACAGACATTGACACAAACGGTAGAGGTCCCTCTTAGCCAATGGGATGCCAGGAAGATGCTCGGTAATAGCCAATGGCAGAGCAGCTATAAGTATGTTGCGTTCAGGAAACTCGGAGCTGCGAGTAGCAAACCGTACTGTATTTTTACCCTTCATAACTTGAAATTTCTTTCGTAATAAGAGTCAATATTTTCCTGCTTCCTGTTTTCGTAACTTGAATATTTCGTATGAAGAGACGCTCGTAAGTAGAGCTACCACTGTACTCGAACCCTCAATAGTTGAACATGTGTAGGTTAGGAACGTACAATAACTATCTGAAAATTACTGGCCCGATCGTCAAAGTCACATGTAATGGTCCGATATCAGCAAAATTAGGCCGATATTGAAAGCCGCCTCAAATGCACTAATGGTGTGGTTACTGTCACTAAGCTCAGATTCAATCCCGATGCTTCAGTGAAATGAGAAACAAAGGCAGGTTGGAGCAGCAGGAAGTTGTTGCATAACTATATATACCTGATATAAAAATTTAGAGAACCACTCGTCTAAAGTAGACCTTCTAGGGCTGATCTGCCTATCACCTCCTTGTAGTTACGAGCTGCAGACTGTTGCAGGAGTCCGACACCGGCACACTAACCTGCAGCTGTCCCAGTCAGAATCCCTGCCCAGCAAGCTCCGGAGGGACCACCGAGAGCGGCGGCTAGGAGAGGGGCTACGCGACCAAGATTGGGAAGGCGGCAAAAGGAGGTCACGGTCCTGCTCCTCACTTCTTATCGGAGGGGCCTCTAAGGCAGAGGGCGCAGGGGCCATTTCCTCCTCAATTACGATCTGCGGGGTTCCGGACCGCTTATCTGCGCTCCGCTTCTTAGTTCGGCTGCGGACTCGGTAGGAGCGCGGATGGCGGGCGGAGCGATACGGCCGGGGGCTGGGCGATCGGGACCAGGACTCCGTGTCGGAGGACGGGGGCAGGATGGTCAGCGCTGGGACGGCCCGGGTGGAGGACATGGTCATTTCCGGGAATGCCGATTTTCAACTCGTCAAGAAACAAGACCCGTTGAGTCCTTACTCTGGGAAAATTTTGTCCTAAGGAAATAAATCATTCTTCAGAAATAAGTTCCTCTAAGAGTGTGTTGTGTTCAGGACATCCAACGTCTTTGCGTGCATGGTTTCCTCACAGCTCCTCAGCTGTCACGTGTGCGTAATGCGTCTCATCTTTGCGAGCGCTGAAGTTGAACACCTGAGGGGTGAAAAGACTTGGCACTCAAAACGCACGATGTCATCTGACCGGTTATAAACGAAGAGCTTCAGATACAGAACAAGTCCATAAAGTCCTCCACTGAGCTATTTTATTTCACTCTGGTCTATTCATACCATTTCACAAGATAGGACACAGGGTGAACATTATGAAACAATTAATTTAACATAAAACCTCAAAAAATAATGAATTAAAAAAATACACCAAACTACTGCGGTGACCATTTTTCCACATGAACTAATGTTATTGCAGATTTATGCACTACTTCGTGTCAAAATACGGTTGCTATGATGGTTGCAAGCCAGGCAGGAAATGGTGCCTAAAAGACAGAATTTCTTTGGAAATTTTTTTTTTACAGTAAATACATTTTTTTTAGACGGTAAATATCATGTTGGAATGCAAGTAGTTTTTTTCCCCCCTTCAACACAATCTCTTGGTACTGGTGAACATCTATTTAATTTGAAAAAAATATATAATAATAATTTTTAATCAACCCATGCATCATAGAGAGGAAAATTTGGGGATTTTTTTTTTGTTGTTTGTTTTTGGGGGAAAAAAAAGATGGATTTTAATCACGGGAAATTATGGCTGCTCCAATGTGTTGTCATGCCCCCACAAATGGTCATGGATAGACAGCTGCCAGTGTATTTTTAATTGTTTTAAGAGAGCAAACACGCAATGAGCAGACTTTCACACAAGCTGCAGATGGTCACAACTGACACCGAGTCACTCAATACGCGACTTCACAGTCAGCTGCTAACCTGAGCCCACAGCAGCCAACGCTACACTATCAGTCTGTGACACCCGCATCACTCGCAAGGCTGGGTCCCGCCTTTTAAATCCATACACAACCAAAACCACAAATACTAAAATAGAATGCGCTGATGGCGACACTAGGTGGACAAGCATAATACCGCCACCTCTCATGCACTTTGTGTTAAATAACACAAAACCATTTTTGCCCGTTTAATCAACATGCTAGGTCGGTAGAATAATTGATTCCAAAAATGTTCAATAGCTAAAGTTGAAAGCGATTTTTTTTTTTTTAGATGTCACGCTAGCTGACATTTTCCTGGCTTTTCTTTTCTCTCCAGGTCAGCTGTTCTGTACAGACTGTGTGTCAGGGTGCAGAGTTGCAGCAATATCCCACCATTACTGGTCTCTGGGTGAAAGGTAAACATGAATGATTTAAACATTTAGGGACTTTTTTCTATCCGGAATTTCTCTGAGGTTGTTTAAAAACTCCCTACCTTAACCACGGGCTACATGACATGGATTTTTTCCACTTTGAAACCTTGTTCTCAGCTAGGAAGTAGTGAGACTAATGCTGGGATGAGGGAAATTTGAGAGCACCCAACTTCCTGTTGCGAGTGTTCCCTCCGATATTGATGACACTCTAAACAAGTCCAAGAAAGACCCAAAGTGCATGACGGCGATGCGGGAAAACACTCATATGGGAAAAAGGTCATATGGGAACATTCCAGCAAAAAGAAGCATAGAATCACTCACTCACACACACAGACACACACACACACACACACAAACATCTTTTTACATAACAGGAAATGTTTGACAAAAGGCACAAAAATACATTGATACGTTGACTATTGAGTGACCCGGCTTATGATTTTTATAGACACACAAGCCATTGTCAGATGATTACTTTTGCCTGGAGTTGTAAAGCAAAGCTAGGAGCGCAAGATGCAAAAATCAGCAGTTTGATTAAGAACAATTCCGACATAAAAGATGTTAAGTGTCCTTGCTTCAAGCTGTTGAGTGCCAGCCATTCCCAGCATAAATTTACCATCATCACTAAGCAAAAGAAAGACAAATACAAGTTGTGTATGAAATCATACAAGCTAACTTTGCCTCATGAAAGTCTGCTGGCTTATTGCCAACATATTATAGTGAATGCCATCGCTAATAATATTGTGGTACATATGAACACTTCAACAACTTATATTTGAAAACGGCAGCAAAAAATAGAAGCAGACATAGCATACAATGAGATTAAATATTATTTGTACGCAGTGCGAAAACCGACTAATATAGCAGCTTGGGTGAAACTGTCTCCTTCGGTTTTTCACTATTAAATCTACTGTGTGCTGGTTGTATGTCTGTACGTATTATAAGATAAGAAATTATTGCCCCAAGTGGCCAAAGGAAGCAGTACAATAAAAGCATGAAATTATTTGCATGAACGATTTAATACTTTACATTTTATGTGATCGTTATTTCTGTGTGTTTCAATACATTCAATACTGTCGAGTGGTGTTTCTCCTTTTATAAAATACTTCGACATTTTTGGAGGTCTTTCTGGGAAGATGGATGGATTAATTATGTTTGCATTCGTTTCTTTTGGAAAGATGATTTGAGATACGGCTGAGGCGAGTTCAAGGGATGAATACATTCGTAAGTCAAGGCAACACAGCTTTTTACTTTTTCCATAGTTTTCTACATAGTTTCCGTTACGGACTTTTCGTCAAATTGGAAAAAAAGTATTTCCTTGAAAAGAAAACAAACAAACAAATGAATGCAACCTGGACAAAAACTAAGGCAAGGTCAAAAGTATGTGTGACTGGCGGGACACAGCTACATTATCGTGCCCCACTGTTTGCTCTTGTGTTTGAACAAGAACAATCGTAGCACGGACATGTTTGACCAACCTAATCTTGCAAACAGACTTTCCAATCAATGCATTAAGTATAGCCCGCGTTCCTTTCCGCCAGGTTAATGGTTCAACCCAAGCACTAAGCCAAAACTTTGCATTCACCCTCGGCCCCCTACCTGCCGTTGGACGAATTCCCCCCATTGCGGTGGTCGTGCTCTGCCTCGAAGACGAGCCGAGCGACGGCGCGCGACGTGATGTTAAAATCCACTTTTTCCACGGAGCACATCAGCATGGTTGTGCGAAAGCTCGCCCCGCCGAGGAGGAGCGCATCCGCCGGTGCTAACCTTTAGCTTCCTCCGGGCAAGCTAACAGCACCAAGCGAAAGTTTGGGCCAACTTTTTCTTCTCCTAAGCCCCCGCGTCGACTTCTTTCTTTCGGGGGCCGGCTACCACCGTTACCCCCCTCCCCCCAAAAGACAGTTGACAAACTAAACGGCTTCCGCTTCTACCATTTTTTTTTTACATTTAAAACAAAGACAGAGATAAAATAAGAGATTGCAGAAAAAAACTAAGACCAGAGTTAAATGGATGAGCTTATTGTTGTCGGTAAAGGGAGGAAGGGTGGAAGAGTCAACTCGAAGATTCGGCGTTTGTTTCGGGGGGACACGACGGTGAATTTGTAACTTACTTCTCATTTTTAACTTTAATTACCGTGTATATATAAGTGTTACAAAATAGTAAAATATATTATTGATAAAATAATGATTGTGCAATCCAGCAACATATAAATAGAGAGGGCAAAAAAACAAAATATGAAGAAATGCACCCCTCTGACAAACTTTTGGTTAAGTCCGGGAAATAACTGTTCGCTTTAAGCCTCCTCAGTGGACAAACGAGCGAACGCGAAGATTAAGCCAGTGCTCAGTGGGGGATACAACCTTAAAATAACGAACTACTCATCTTTTTTTTAAAGTTTTGTCACCACTTGTGTTTTATGAATATTAAATTTAAATTTATGGTAACTGAATCCATGTGAAATTAAACACTATAACATAAGATAAAGCAAAAAGTAAAACAACAAGACAACCCTCACCCCTCCTAGCAAACTTTGTAGTTCGGTCCTGGAAATAACAGTCTGCACTTTGCAGCAGCAAACCTCACCCGCTGTTTGAAACATTCAGCGATTGTATGGTGGTGGTGTGGGGGGAGGATAACATACTCGGCTACGTTTTCACTCTTTGCAACGCATTTAATAAATATCAAAACAACGTATGCGTTAAATATATCGAAGTGGAACAATGTACTATTAAACTAGACGCGAGGCAAAAAAGACAAGTACCCCTCTGGCTAACTTTGTGGTTCAGTTTACGGAATAACTCAACAGACACCGCGGTTGGAAGGATGAAGTATTTTGCTAGCTTTGCAACAGGACTTGCAGTAGCCACATAAACACAAAATTGCAACGATGTAAATACACGTTATTCCTTAAAGCAACATGAACTGTAACGACTTCGTAAAGTGCTTTTAATTATGCTTTAAAAGTAACGACGAATAGACAAGGACGGCGCCTCACAAGTCGTTTCAAATTGTTTTTATCACAGTACAGTATAGGTACTGTAAATGTAAGATGCAGTATCTTGACCTAAGTGAAATGGCGACCTCTGGCGGTCAACCAGGGGTCGTGCGGACACTATCATTGCTACCCTCGTCACGTGACTCAAATGCGTGGCAGTGGGCCTTTGTCAGCCTTCGTGGAAGAGAGCTTAATAAATTGTCTAAATGTGGCACTCACAGAGCCTCCTAAATGTCAACACAGTAGCACGACAATACACTGAAGCCAAGAGATGGGCAGCCTCAGCGCATGGACAGAATGTGGTCCCATGAGGGCATTTGATGGAAATACTAAAATTAACAGGACCTTAGACTGAGAACATATGTTATTTTAACAAGTTCCACGAATCAGCACAACCAATGGAGGACTTAGAGAAAATATTTTACCTCAACTTCATCACACTGCATCACTTTACATTCACCTCAACTCGTCTGAAATATATTTTGAGAAAATGAACACATTTTCCAACCAAATATTTTTTCAGCCTGTAATATATGCCTTTTTTGAAAAGATCCACATTTTCCTTGAAACAAATTCTTGAAAGATATGATTTTTAAAAACTTATCAAAAATACGACTTCTGGATAATGACCAAATTGTTTCTTGAATACATTGGTACGTTTTTTAAAATGTGTGTAAAACATGTTCTTAAAAAGTTGGGTTTTTTTTCCTAAAAAAATATACAACTTTACTCTAAAAACATGCACTTTTTAAATCAAAATTTAAAACATTAAAATCGTTTTTTTTCTCCCTAACTTTTTGGGGGTAGACTTTCTTTTTCGAATACCCATTTTTTTAAACAAAAAATTCCCCCCCCCGTCCAAGTTAATAAAAAAAAAAAATTTAAATAGTGTTTTTAATTAGACTTTTTTATTTTCCCTTGAGACATTTAAATTTGTTTCTCAAAAACATTGGTTCCAACTTTTTTTTTTCTAAAAAAGATATATGACTTTTCCTTTATGTACAAGATAAAAAAAACTGAAATGGAAACGGAAATGCCTTTTTGATCATTACAATTGTCATGGGTGTAACCAGTGGAGGACTTTATGGAGGAAAATCGTCGCTCCTCACCTTCATCCTGCCGCAGCATCACTTCACGTTCACGTCACCTTGTCTGAAGGGGAGAAAATCAAACAATCGAGCCAAAGAAACTGAATCTAAACTCATAAATGGATAGCAACAAAGACGAATATTCAAGAGAGTATTTTAAATACAATGTCCGATCTCCGTAAACGCTCAAGGCTCACTTTAAAATACAGTACATTCCAAATACGAGCACGAGCACGTGTTGGCGTTTACCTGCCGTGGAGCAGGAGTTCGTATTCATTTATCAGCAGAGCATCACAATGACTTGGCACTTTCTTTGAAGTCGGCGCGCCATCGTTCCCGACCTCCGCTCCACTCGCGCTGCCAAACACTCGGGAGCTGCTCCAGGCTGTCGGGAGGGCTGTGGAAACTCGATCTGTGCTAAAAATAAGAAACATCAGCAGCATTGGAGAGAAAGGATATGTGTGTGTGTGTGTGTGTGTGTGTATGTGTGTGTGTGTGTGTGTGTGTTGGCCGGGGTCGACCATCCCCCTCACACACACACACACACACACACACACACACACACACACACACACACACACACACACACACACAAACTTCAAGGCAATTTGACATATGCTATATGTGTGTGTGTGTGTGTGTGTGTGTGTGTGTGTCCAATGTTTCACTGGTTTCCTCATAACGGCTCGCGGGAGACGAGAAGTGGCAAGGTCGCCCCCCTGCCTTCCCCCCCACCTACACACACACACACAAACACACTCCTAGGTCATCTGGTTACATCACATGACAACAACCCTGACCCCCAGTGCACCCACTGTATACACACACACACGCACACGAGCGCGTTGACACACGCGTGACGAAAGCTTACAAGGCCTCCAAACGTCGCGTGCTTATCTTTATTTGATGAGCGTTTACAGTTAATCACGACACTGCACGACACTCGTATCGTCCACATGAATCTTTCATAAACTGAATGAGGCCTTCACTTCATCTCTGCAATAGCAACTATGACAAAAAAAAAAAACAGTGAAAAAAAGAGTCATACATGCTATTCCAAACAAAGGAATTTTCGAGAATCTTCCATTTTCATTTTTTAGAACAAAAATGCCCTAGATTAACATCCCTTAGGGGGTCAAAAGTTAATTAATGGTCAATAGCTTCTGTCCAAAGTGGCATTTATGACCTCTGGGGGGTCAAAGTTTATGATAAATGGCTCCTGGCCTCTGTCAAAGATGAGATTTATGACCTTAACAGGTGAAAGGTTATGATGAATGACATCTATCTTCTGTCAAAAACTGGATTAATGTCCCCAAAGGGTTAAAGGTCACTATTTATGGCATCTACCTGTATCTTCTGTCAAAACTGAAATTATGACTTCCAGCAACTGTCACGATGTGGATAGATTTATGACCCTGACCAAACATCAACACGGAAGGGGCTTAACCCAAAAGTATATCATACAAATAAATAAAAAAAACATTGAGGTGCAGGGGAACATTCCGCCGGTAAAATCAACGATCATGTCATTAGCTCTCCCCCTGACGCTGTTAATAGTTGATGTGGTTCTCATTAGCTGCGTGTGTGTATGTGTGTGTGTTCTAATATGTGGGTCACATAGTGACATTATTCTACAGCATGTGATATCAAGGGAAAAGTCCAAAATATCCCAGTAAGTAGGTGCACAGTGACACAATTGAAGGCCATCCATCCATCCTTCCATCCATCCACCCACCCATCTATAGCATGTCTGCTGAGACAAGCGTTCTTGAGCCATCGGGGATCTCGTATGGGCGTCTCGTCATCTCAAGTTCCCAGCTGGCTTTCGGGATTGTTGACACCCTCTAAATATAACCTTCTTAAAGTCGGAGCAGTGGGTACCCAGGGAAACGACAAACCACTTGCTAAACAACTTTGTGTTTTCGCTGCCATTTTCGGGGACTTGTTTTTGACATAAACTGAGGACTTCATGGAGCCTGGATGATTTGTGCAGGTGGATTTTGTTCAATGGCTCCCAGAAAAGTCCAGTGGCCTCTTGTCATTGTCGTCAGTCTGCTTGGTGAGTCCAAAAATCACTCGAAAGGGATATTTTGACACCCCCCCCCACACACACACACAGGAATTAATGCCAAACGACATTTAAATAGAAGTTATAGGTCAACCAGCTGAATGTAAAATTGAAATAAAGTAAAACTGCTCACCCGTCTCGTCAGATGCCTGACAAGAGGTGGTGAAAAGGGAATCGGAAGCGGAGCTAGCTATACTGTCACCTAGTGGCCTTTTGCGGTTTCCTCGTGCATTCCAAACACATGCTTGGAAGGCTAATTGAAGACTCTTAAACTGTCCGTAGGTGTGAATGTGACAGTGGATGGTTGGTTGTCTGTATGTGCCCTGTGATTGGCTGTCAACCAGTTCAGGGCGTACCCCACTCTCAGTCAGCTGGGAGAGCCGGCAGCACACCCGTGACAGAGAATGGATGGATGGACTTTATTTATTTATTTATTACAATAAAATATATACTGTTGGTAAGTGATGGAAAATATTCGGGACCACAATACCTTTTTGTTGCCCTGTCGGTCCGTGTAGTGCGCGAGTGTCTGGGGGGCTGCTCTGAGGTGGACTCGCTGACAGAGGCCGTGCAGGGCGAGCCCTTCGTGCTGGGCTGCATTTCCTGCAAGAAACGAGGGGAAGTGTCGGCCATCACCACCGTCGACTGGCATTTCAGACCTCAAGGAGAGGAAAACTTCACGCACGTGAGATCACAGCTGACAATTTCCTTAGTCCGGAACTGAACGCACTGTGACATTTTTTGGGAAGATAAGCGTTGTCGTTTGAAGAATTGTTTCGCTTTGACTTGTGACCAAAATTTTTGAAATACGAGTGCTTTATGGTGTCGGGGACCTCGACTTGACTCCCGTCACAACAAGCAGCAATTTGGCACATAATGACCCCAATCTTATGGAGTTCGACCCCCAGTTGATGCATAGTGTCAAAGTAAACATAAAAATATCAATAAATAACTAAAATGAGACTTGCATGTGTATTTAAGGCAAAACGCATCCTGGCTTTTCCCCTCAGATCTTCCATTACGAGCACCCGAGCGCCGATGTGATGGATGATGCCTTCAGGGGTCGTCTGGACTGGCTGGGCACACGGGGCGAGGACATCCAGGCCGGCACCGTCGCCGTGCGCAATGTCAGCTACAGGGACGCCGGCACATATCGCTGCACCTTCAACCGAACGCTCCTGCTGGCGGGCTTCCGGCACCAAGTCAGCGTGGAGAAGGAGGTGGAGCTCAGCGTGGTGGACGCCGGTGAGTACGAGTCAGTCGGAATATTCCAAGAACAAGATTTGTCACAAGAACGTCACCATTTTGGGAGAACAGGTCAAAATCTGGCTAGTTTACGTTAAATTTTTCTGAAAATGAGTTGTGATTTAACTTGAACAAGTTGTTTGGGAAAATATTGTGAGAAGAAATCACAATTCCCGAGAACAAGTAAAGAATAATGAAGTTGGAATTTTCCAGAGAACAGTTGGAATTTTGGGGGGAATTAATTTTATGAATTAATTCAAGTGTAAATTGCAGCTTTATTTCAAAACGTCTGCTCCGCAGCACGATGGAAAACACACTTCTCGGCAACGGATTCACTACCTGCTTTCCTTTTATTCAGCCAATCAGAAACTATCAACATAAAAACATGTCTCAGCAACTATTACACCACAGAATGTAATTTAGGTAATCTTAACATGAAATAATATAATGCTCAAACATCAAATGATAATAATTAATAATATAACATAAGCTTACATAAGGACAAGATAGAATCATACAAGGACAAATCGTGATCTTATGAGCATAAATTGTAATGTTTCTGGATTGATGTGAACATTTCGGAGAATGAGATGCTATGTTTTGGGTTTCGTGTGTCTTGTGTTTTGTTTTGATTTTTGTGATCTGTTTTGAAGCCAAGCGGGAGCTGGCGGCGGTGGTGTCGGAGATGGTCATGTACGTGCTGATCGTGTTTCTGCAGTTGTGGCTCATCGTGGTGGTGGTCTACTGCTACAAGAAGGTGTCCGACGACATGGACGCCCGCGAGGCTCGCAGAGCTCTTAAGGCTCCCAAGGAGTACGTTGAATAATTCTTTAAGCCTGCCATGCATGTTTTTGGAATGTGGGAGGAAACCGGAGTACCTGTACCTGGAGAAAACCTGCGCAGGTCCGGGGAGAACATGCAAACTCCACACAGGGAGACCGGAGCTGGAATTGAACCCAGTACCTCTGCACTGTGAGGTCGACTCGCCAACCACTGGGCCACCCTTGTTAACATGCAGAAAAACATTTTTCATAAAGCATTGTGACATATAGCATGCTTACAAGGTGTGTGTGTGTGTGTGTGTGTGTGTGTGTGTGTGTGTGTGTGTGTGTGTGTGTGTGGGGTTGTGTTGCAGACTGCTGGACTGTGATGGCATCAAGTTGGAGGAAGCTGAATAATCAAATAAATTTTATTTTCAAAAACACATTGGGTAGTGTGTAAAATTGTGTTTGTTACAAATATTTTTTGATTTATTTTAATTATTAAATGTATGTAGTTATATATATATATATATATATACACATTTATATGTAATATATAAAAATTATTCAATAATTATTCTGACGGATGAACAATATGCATCCCATTCGTCATACAGGTACATACTGTAGTCATACAGTGTAGTGGACTGCAAAAGTTGCGCTCAAGGACATCTAGAGGTCACAGTAACACAGTGAAAGCATTGTTCTGCCAATGAGCTGTCATTTCACACTGGTCTTAATAATACGAAGGGGGGGGGGTGTCGAAACGTAAGTATAGTTTGCATCACGGTGTCCTCACATATTAACTGGAGTTAAAGTAAATTAAAAATGCTTTCATTAAAAGTGTGACAGCGACGTACTGGATGTGTTTTAGGACCCAGCGGTTAGATTTTTTTTTTTTTGGGGTGTGGGGGTAAAAAATTGAGTTTGGTCCATCGAGCTCGGACACCCAAAGTCATCAGACAGGTAAGTTTCTCCTTCTGAGCAGCAAGAATTATCAATACAGTGA
>CAAKHF010017654.1:0-16288 GCA_901007745.1 Hippocampus kuda | reverse complement strand
TTAGCACGTCGACTTCACAGTGCAGAGGTACCGGGTTCGATTCCAGCTCCGGCCTCCCTGTGTGGAGTTTGCATGTTCTCCCCGGGCTTGCGTGGGTTTTCTCCGGGTGCTCCGGTTTCCTCCCACATTCCAAAAACATGCTTGGCAGGCGGATTGAACACTAATAATTGTCCCTAGGTGTGAGTGTGAGCGTGCATGGTTGTTTGTCTCTGTGTGCCCTGCGATTGGCTGGCAACCAATTCAGGGTGTCCCCCGCCTACTGCCCGAGGACACCTGGGATAGGCTCCAGCACCCCCCCGCGACCCTAGTGAGGATAAAGCGGTTCGGAAGATGAATGAATGAATGAATAAATCTACACGATACCTGTCTGTCTGTCTGTCTAGCCACATGCTTGATCATGAACTACGACTTGTGTGAAACTTTCCATTGGGCCAGAATGTGATGATCTTGGGCGACCTGAACGCCGCCTGCGGCTACGTCACCATCAAGGGATGGCGAGCTGTTCGCCTGAGAAGCGACCCCAAATTTCGGTGGCTGATCAGAGATGAGCAGGACACGACCGTACGGGAGAAGACGCATTGTGCGTATGACAGGTTCGGAATTAGTGGTGTGCACTCCGTCGAGTTATCATAGCATCAACTTAGAATGACAACGATTTAGGATTTACAGCCAAAAGAAATTTCCATTTTTTTTTTTTTTTTGGGGGGGGGTTATTTTTTTGGGTTCTTGAAAATCCTCTGTGTGTTATAATGGTGAACACATCTGCCTCATAGTGGACACGTTCCAAGTTTAAATCTCACCTCTGGTCTTCCTGTGCATGATTTTGTACTATTATAATCCTCGATTCAGGATCATCGTCCATGGACGTGAAATATTTTCCACCATAGTGCCCGGCTCTGCTCAGCCATTCAACTTTAAAGAGATTTTCCATCTGACAGAGGAGGAGGTAAACGTTTCTCAAACATGTTTGAGATGTTTGAAGATTCAAAGTAAACATTTGAAATTTCTGGAGACATTGAGTGTGAAGGCTGAATTGCTGAATTAAAAAAAAATATTGAAATTTGGAATAATTCTGAACCAAGTGGAATGATATTGAAAGATAGAATGATCTGAAATTATATTGAACATAATGAGTGCCTTTTCAAATACTGTATGTCATTGGGAATGAATGTGAAATGTTTTTGTTGGCCGTGAAAATGGTTCCGTGTTGAAAATCATGTCCAAGGTGAATTGATTGATCTGAACAATTAGAATTTGGAATGGGAATGACATGAATATGTTTTGTTGAATATGTCATTGAGAAAGAATGTTGATTTTTTTTTTTGTCTGAACTTTATTTGGGAAAATGTTGATTTTTTTGGTGAGTCACAATTTTTAGAATGCCAATTGAATGAGCTGAATGGTTTGCATTTCAAATGAATCTTTGAGTTTCATTTCTTTCAATTGAATGACTACTCAATTAACTTTTCGATATTGTAATGTTTTGAGAGGCACGGATTTTATTAAATGTTTCAACGGCTCCTTTAGGCCCTTGCAGTGAGTGACCATTTCCCTGTCGAGGTCGACCTGAAACCAAACCACCATTATCTCCTGCGCAGTGAGCTGTAGACCGAGAGGTACTTGGGATGAGCTTCACTTTTTTATTTTTGCCTATTTAATTAATCAAAAACACTATTCAGAGTGTGCCATTACAACGGTAACATTAAATGTACATTCTTGCTTAATGACATGTCTCTTGTTCCTCTGCTGTCAATCAAACATGGATTGCTGTCACACTTATAATTGTGTGTGGGTGTTGTCATGAAAAACCACCAAACGGGTATCATAACATTCCTTTTGTCCATTCTTGGAGCAGAAAACTCAAATGAAAATATTGTACGTGTTTCATCACTTATCCTCTCCAGTTCAATTTGTATGTATCATTCACAGTGATATACAATTCTATATGTATGATGATAAGATAAGAAAACTTATATGTCTCACACTGGAGAAATTCCCAATTTACAGGAGCAAAATTACGGCCGCTTCTCGCATTTAAATTGCCGATTCCTGCAGTTGCATGCTTAGCCAAGAGCTCATACACCAAAACTTGATGCGTACCAGCAGGAGCCACTTGGCGGCGCTGCATTTACAGAAGAACACAAAAAAGGCTGGGAGGAGACGCGGAAGTAAACACTCCTGAGGTGCGATTGCTTTTGCCGTCAGAGCAAAAACTTGGGCGGCAGACAAGGAGCGTTGACTCCCGTTGACGGCGCGCTAAAAATGAGAACTCGGAAATAAATATATAAAAACGAATAAATAAACGATGTATTTTTTTCTTAATCACTACGAACGAAAAACGAGGTACACACAGGAAAAGTAGTCGGACGACATGCGGTGAAGGAAAAGGAGCGCCCCAAGTTCCCGAGACCTGCCAATCGGATTTATTTTTAGCAACCGACTCAGTCTGATATTAACGACACGTTCGACGCTAACTTAGGGCGCATCATGTATACATTGAGCGCCAGGTCTGTGGAGGAGATCTGCGACTTGCTTGATGAATACGGAATAAAACATGGTCCTGTCGTCGGTGAGCTGTCTTGTTCTCTAAATAAACGCGGCTGCGCGTGTGGCATTGGTTATCGGTGGGTTTCACTCCGTTATTGTATCGTCGTCATCGTTCATAATATACCTCCCTTCTACTCAAGACTCCACCCGAAGTCTGTACGAGAAGAAAATTAGAGAAGCAATGGCCAAAGGGAAAAGAGCTCCGCCGACAAAACCGGACAAAACCTACTACAGAGAAGAAGGTAAAATAGTTTGAATACACATATTTTCCTTTCATTTATATAATGCATTCCCCCTTTTTTTTAACCAAGGATGGTCTAAATGTGACTGCTCCCCCCACCCACCAAGAAACTACATATCCCGCAATGTAACACGGTTGTCGTCCAAAAGTCATTTTTCCACGAAACGCCCCACACAAAACATCAGGTCTATATTTTAACCTCTTTTTTTTCCCTGCCACAAAAATACATTTGCCTATTTATATCGTAACTATAGAGCAGCCTTACGCAGAGTTAAGTGAGAGGAGTACTGTACTTTGGTTCAACTGCCAAGTAATCCAGTTCAGCAGCTGTTGGGCAAGTTCGGTTAGGTACAATTTTGACAAGCAACACCCTGCCTGGTTTCATTTAAAGCCACACAGCAGGGCTGGGCTATTTGTTTGACTGAATTTGTCAGGATGACTTTTTTTTTTTTTTGAGTGGATTCTCTTGCAAAAGCAGTGATTCACATGAAAAGGTTTTAAATTTTTGAAAATGTGAAAACAATAAAGTCACACTTTTGTGATTTAAAAAAAAAGAAAAAAAAAGACAAGGCCATAACCCCAAGCCCTACAAAGACCACCCTGCAGTCACCCCACTTTGTACCACAATTAAAATTACTTCCATCGACTTGGGTATTGGAATGAGAAAATTCCCAAATGTTTTTTTCCTTTCTTTTTCAGAGGAGGAAGTTACTTATGTTTACAGTACACCTGTAAGTAACACATGCATATTTTATACCATATTTTCCGAATTGGGCGCACTCTTTTTTTTCTGTTTTTTGATCACTATCATTGTTTGTCGTTTTTTTTAGGCCAGGAGTCATTTGCCAGAAGACAAGTAAGTTATATTACATGTTAGCTGTAGCATTCAACTATTAAAGTGTGATGTGGAAAATTGACTTAATATCAAATGAAATAATAAATTGCTTTGTGATGAAGTAACCCCTGCGTGAAAATACAAATTATGCTTTTACTTCATCTTTGCGGGGCCTAGATTTTTCTCTTCAGTTCAGTGTCAGATCCACCCCCGCTTGTCATAACTTAAGTCGTGCTGTGCATTGGCTTTGCAGTACAGGGAGCAGGTGAATATTGGCTATTAACAGTGCGCTGATTTGAAAAAAAAAATCTTTCTTTGTCTCCCCCCCACCCCTTTAGTATTTTGGATTGACTACTTTGTGTGCACTGTCTGTCTACAGTAGTCGGCTTTACATGAGTGCAAGACCAGAGTGGACAGAGACCGAAGTTCAGCACGAGTGAGTATTTTTGTCTTCAAATTAACAGTAGTATTTGTCCTACTGTGATCAAGTTAGGAATGACAATTTGGTGCATTTCGGTCTTACATGATGTCAATTGACTAAGAGTCCATTATGGCCACTTAGGTGTCATATCGGGTACTATTTAGCCAAGTATTGCTCAGACACATCCTTTTGACTTTTTGGGGTCTTTCTAAGTTACTGGCAAGTGTGTTACACACTTACTGTTGGTTTTCAGACGCTACACGTATGATACAGCGTCACCCTCATACATAAGCGCCAGGTTGAGAGCGCCACCCAAGAAATCTCATCAAGAAGTTCCCAAAGAACCTCAGTCGTCACACTTCCTTCCAGTCTGGGTCCAGTTGGTGTTCTTCTTCATCGCAGCAGTCTTCCTCTACCTCGTCTTCTCCAACATGGAGTCAAATGACTACACCAGGAAAATAGAATGATTTCAGGAAAAAAAAAGTCCTGCCCAGTTGATAGGGCCGTTTTACTTAAAATGACATTTTATCACAGAGAGGTTTTATTTTCTTTAATGCCCTTCTAGCATCTTCTGACTAAATAAG
The DNA here is from genome assembly GCA_901007745.1 of Hippocampus kuda. Lineage (NCBI taxonomy): Eukaryota > Metazoa > Chordata > Actinopteri > Syngnathiformes > Syngnathidae > Hippocampus > Hippocampus kuda. Next base: position 11,660 of record CAAKHF010017654.1, on the reverse strand, counting down.
AAGAGGCCAGCGTTCATTGTCGTAGACTGAGGTCATTCGAGTTCAGAGTGGTCCATATGTTCCTCGATGTGTTGGAACAGATGAGCTGAACAAAAGTGCCTCAGTGGTTTTGAAACAAACAAGTTGCATGTTCTTTTGACCCAAGTCTATACCTACAGATACCTGCATTCGCGATACAGATGTTCTTCGCTTGATTATTTTTGTACTATCCTGATCACAAGGTTTTAACTGATTCCAAAAGAATAAAGTTACAAAAAAAAAAGCACAAACTGTGTGGAAAATGGGACGTAATCCAGTCAACTATAACATTTTAATCGACTGTGACGTTTACACGTTGAAATGCAGCAATGTACATAAATGACATACAATGCAAAGGTGGGTTGGATTCAAAATACAAAATCATTCTCGACATCTCAAGTGTCAAATTCAAGGCCGATCCGGCCCGCCACATCATTTTGTGGCCCGCAAAAGCAAATCATGTGTCAACTTCCGCGATCCTTGCTAAGTAGAATCCATACCGAAATGTCAAGTTGTCATGTTTGATAAATAACGTTTTTGCAATAATTTTGTTGCCCTGTGTACACACTGTGAACAATAATTGAACAAACTCTTAAGAGTTGACTTGACTGATTTCATAACTAGTAATCCATCAATTAGTTGCGTCCAGGTAGTAATACGAATACACAGTTGAACATTCATTTGGTTTCACTTTCATAACGGTCCTCCGAGGTAAGACGTTAACTCCAAAGTGGCCCGTGACAAAAATAAGGTTCACACCCCCGCTTTACATAAACCGCTGTGTCAAAGTCAAGGCCCGTGGGCCAGTTCCGGCCCCCCCACATCATTTTATGTGGCCCGCAGGAGAAAATCATGTGTGTCAACTATCATGATTCTGGCTGAAATCTGTACCGAAATGTCAAATTGTCAAGGGTAATAAATAATAACATTTTCCATCAGCCCTCCGAGAGAAGCCGTAACTCCAAAGTGGCCCGCGACAAAAAATGAGTTTGACACCCCTGACATAAACCATTGCTCTGGAGAACAACATATACAATAAATTAGTGGAGTTCTTCCTTAGTACAAATCTTTTAATTAAAAAAAACAAGAGTTAGTCACATTTTGCTCCTTGAGCGAGAAACAACTGTAAATACATGTGCATTAATACGGAATTGAGCGTAAACACCGACTTTGAACGCAACGGCTCTATTTCAGTCATCTCGGGTGCACGGTGTAGCGCGCAAGGCTTGCATGAATACAGTATATAAGGGAAGCAAGTTGAAAAACAGACAACTATTGTGTCCAGCAGGTCTAAATTAAAGTAAAATGAAACCCTGTTTGCTATTTTACTGACATTCGGCACGTTCTTATGTAAATGATTGAACTTTAACCACCCCCGACCCCCACTTGCAACCACTATGTATTTGAACAAACCTTGAGAATGTCACATTAATCCAAACGTGACAATAAAGAAAGAAAACCCGAGAAATCCCAAAGTCCTAATTTTGTGGCTATGAAATGATCGCTTGCTCCAGTGTGTCACTAAATCCCCACCAGGGTGTCTTTGGACAAAATACACAAAAGGTTGAAAAGTTAAGGAGTACAGCCCATACCACATTCACTTGATCAAGACGACAAATTCAACACTTTGTTTTTAATTGTTGAGCGACGGGTTTCGCTTTCTTACGATGGAGCGTGTATTTTGATTGGATTTATAGATTTATTTTACCTTAGTCATTCTTGGTAGTTCAATGCCAGCCATTTCCTCACCCTCCTTCACACTCCCACATGAAAAATCGTAAAAGACAAAAATGTATACCGTGGGATTGAAGGTCTGGATTCTTGCCTCTATTTTCTTTCTTGCAATACTGCGATAGGTATGCTCAATGTTGTGGTACCGTCGGAATCTGATTCTAGCCAACGCCTAATTTAAGATGTAGAAAAGTACTGTGTGGTAACTTTTTTCAAAGTTGAGGGACGGAGTGGGCTGTTGTCATGCAAATAAAATGTTATTAAACTACATAAAATATATAAATTAGCCAAACAGTGACCTCACCGTGGGGCAAAATTTTGAACCGCCTGCTCAAGGACACTTTTTAAAAATTAATAATAAAACAATAATAATTATTATTACAGTCAACCTACAAAATAATTGCTTGGTTGTTTAATTTTACAATTGATGGGTAAAGAGGAAAGTCATATCACATAGCCAGCTATTAAATACTTATATAAAAGTTAAGCCCATCCATCCGTATTTTCCATCATATATCTCCTTTAAAGATCAAGGCCCAAGTGGTTTAACTTGCTAGCAGATACAGTGGAGATACAGAAAGGTACCAAACTACGAAATTTAAAAGTAGAAACCTGGTATCATGCAGACTGAAGTGGGCGTAGCAGGGATCACTGACCAAGCCAACTGGTTTTGTGGTGCCCCATGAAGCCATTGTGGACACAGCCGCGCCCCTTTCACAGTCCGCTCCCTGGAGTTGTGAAGCACAAAAACCCATGCTTCATATAATTGCATACATGCTAAGGGCAAAATATAAACTAAGCAATACAATAAAAGACATATTACAAACATTTTTGTTTGTATGAATCCGACACAGGGACGACAACAACTGGTGCTTTACAAAATGACATTGTTAGACTATAAACGATAAAATTGATTGAGCAAAATGAGATTAAATCAAATGCACAACGGATGTTTTTTGTATTAGTTCAGTGGCACTATAAACTATATTATCAGGGAGATTTTTTTTTCAGTTATTACACAATAATATTCACATTTTCTCAAGACAAACAACATGCACATACCTTGAACCGTTTGCTGGCTGGCTGCATACACCATCATAGCTTGTTAATCGATAAGGCAACATAAGTGTTTTCCACACCTGGAGATGGAAGTATATGTTGTTAGACTTTCATCCAAAAAAATAAACAAAAAAACACATGGCTATTCCTGGCCAATGGACAGATACAGTACTTGGAGAGCTAAGTATTTTGGTGGGATGGTACATGTAAAAATGTTTGAGAACCAGTGACTTACAAGATCTGGTCTCTCGCTCCAGTTCAGAGGGTTTTCTCTCCTTGTTGCACAGCATTTTGGCCACAACGATAATTATGATGACGGCAACAACAAATGTCAGGCCAGACACAAGCCAGCTGATCATTACTGGACTCAGAACTGGATCGGGGTCTGAAGATGGGAAAATGTGTTTGTCAGTGAAGGACATCCTCCTCCCCATTGCTTTGAGATCATTTCTTCAGGCCAGAGATTTAGAGCCCCCTCCTATTTGACAAACTCGACCAAAGACCCCTTTGTCCCCAGAGCATTAAAATTGCAACATTGTGACATTTTCTGTTCTTCATCTTCAATTGCCTGACATGTAAAATGAGGGAGCCAAAGAAGTGTCACCTCGTATAGATATGGGCAGGGCCTGGCTCTCTCTGGAGACAAAGGTACGTCCTCCCAGCTGGACCCGATACAGGCAGTAGTAGTAGCCCTCATTTGAGCTCTGGGCACCAGCAAAGGTGAAAGTGGCGGAGGGGCTGAGGGCCGGCAGAGACTGGCGCACTGTGCCATTGGGGCGGATGAGTCGCAGCTGAAAGGAGCCTCCGGGGTACGGCTGCGGCGTGAAGCATGTGATGTTAAAACTGTGGCCCTTAATGACGGATCCAGCCGGGGCCTCGGAAGATGTGTTGTACCAGTGCTGAGGGGTCAGGAGTTCCACTGGGATAAAAAAAACCAAGCCATCATTATATGTCAAGATTGCGATCAAGAAAGCAACTGAAGTTGGGGGGTAAGTATGCAGATAAAAATATAACCTCATTAGCAGCGTTAAAAACTGTAACCAAAATGAAATCACAAAACAAGAGCCTTAGACTGCACCCAAACCCCCCCTCCACCCCCCCAAAAAACCCAACAATGTGCTCTGTGAATGGGTGGCGGTTGGATGGTAAGTGACTTACCCACGGTGATGTTGACAGAGTTGCTTGGTGGAGAGCTGAGCAGCTGAGAAGACGAGCTGCCACTGACCCTGTAGCGACAACTGTAGCTGCCCTGTTGGAAAGTCTCAATGTTAGGCAGAGCCATCTCCACCCGTGACTGACTCATTTCCGCCTTCTGCGTCACCACGGGCGTGGTCACGCCATGTTTATAAAGGTGGAAGTCTCTGACGTGGTGACCCGGCAGGACGCTGCAGCTGAACCGAACCGCCTCCCCAGAAGAGAACACAGTGTGGGGTGACAAAAGGGAGAGGATAGGCATGAAAAGGGTACCTGTGTGGAAAACCAGAGGGTGATCACAAAACTTACATTTCAGTCAAGAACCCTCAATTTCACAACTCAACTCGTTTTTCATTTCCAACATTTCAATCTTTTTTTAGAACTGGAGATGCAAACATACAGTATATACACCCACATAGGTACACATGCAATGTCTTAGCACAAAGCACCTGATCAAAAAATTGTCCCACCTGAGCATTTCACGCCTGCATCATTTTCATGGGTGCAGTGGGGGTGACTATGGAGGACGACGGCACAGCGGGTCAGACTAGACTCGTGTCCCGTGCATTGAACGTGCCGCAGCCAGATCTCTCCCCTGCCCGTACCAAAAGCCGCCCCGTGGAGGGCCGACTCTGCCAAGCCACAGGCCAGCTCTAGGCACACCACGTCAGCCTCGCGGAGGTCCCAGCCGTGGTCACAAACTGTCCCCCAGTGGTTATGTCGGAGAACCTCGACACGACCAGAACATTTGCTCTCCCCATCCACAAGTCTGACATTATCTGAGGACAAGAAACAACATTTAGAAAGGGCACGCTGTAATACTATGGATGGTGGACGAGCACTTGGATTCTAAATCCTGGCTTACCAATGGCAGTGACTCTGTCCCGCAGAACACCTAACAAACCTTTTGATGAAATGAGAAACTAAATTACCATCACATAACACAAATTTAAACTCTTATCACTCTGCTGTTGAATTAAAAGGAAACCATATACCCATCAAGAAGAAGAGGACGCCAATAAATTCTACTTCTTGGTTGAAAGCGGAGGTCAAATCAAGTTTTAAACAAGGGTTAGGCTTTTGAAGTAATATTTTGAGGTTTCAAAGTAGGGGTGGAGGCCACATTAGGTTTTAAACAAGGGCTACATTTTAAGTTTCAAAACGAGGTCTCAAGCCTGGGTTAGAAATTTAAACATGGAGGGTGTTTCCAATGAAAGGCTTCGAGCCTCAATTAAGGTTTTAAATAAGGGTTTCACACCTGTGTTGATGTTTAAACAGGGGTTGGGGTTTGGAATAGGGTTCCAAAGCCACAATTAAGTATTCAAGCCTGGGTCAGCCGTTTGAGTTCCAAAGTAGTTAACGGTAAAGGTGAACCCTAACTAAACCTTTTAAATTAGGGTAAACAAGATTGCGAAATAGAACTGGCACCACAGTTAGGGTAAATAAATTTAAAGACAAAAAGGCTTAGACTAAAAGAGAAGCTGGTGCTATACAAACAACAGAGGTTAGTGTTGATTTTAAGCACCAAACCAATACAATACAGATGTGTCAAGTAAAATTCCTCCACGATGGGAGACAGGTCGGCCGATAATGCGCAACTTAGACACAAATAGGGCGAACTACCTGTACGTTAACCAACCTGAGCGTCTACTAGCAGCCTAAACTTACCCGTTAGCAGAATGTAGAGGATTGTTGGCATCGTTTCCCCCTCACCCTTCCATCAAACAGCGGGGCCGGAATGATGCCCGGCCGGTGGAGTGTTGAAGGACGCTACAAATGCGCAGCATGTGACATTGACGTGCTAGCTTTGTTAGCTTATTGAGCTAAACAGCCGAACAAGTGCTAACTAGCAGCGCTTTAATCAAGTGGCTGTTGCGACACGACTGTAGCGTACACCAGCGATAGACATTTTGGCTATTAAAAGCGAAGTCAAGAACAAAAGTCTCGAGAGTGTGGCCAGCTCGTCACAATAATCTGACGTCCATGTCGGAAATGTGTTGAGTCAAGAGTGGAGTTTATCCATCCAGCCCGGTGTGATTAGCTGTTGTCGGGGTGGCCGCCAGGGGTCAGCATTACCCTCTTAGTTCAAATTCAGACAGAACCCTTATGCCATTAATGATTTTTTCACACACGCTATCTGACGTATTTCCCATTTTCATTTGAATATTCTATGTCATGTCTTACAAGTGTTTTTCAAACAAATACACGGACATTGATTTACGACAGTTGCAATTTATGAAATGAACTGGTTAGGGCAGCAAATATTTTACATTGTCAGCTGTCACCATTGCGTTTTTTTTCTTCATTTTTGTGATCACAAGTGCTTTTTTTCCCCGACAAATAAGAGGGGTTTTTTTTTCGACAAAAAAGTAGTTTCAAGGTTAAAAATGGCGGCAAATGTACTACTTTGTCAGGCAGTATAGTACATTGTCTTGTGATACAAAAAGTCCCGCTCATCACCTTGCCTTCCATCATCTTGCAGAGGTTTCTCGGGTTATCACCACATTGTTGATAAGATCTCGGACTAACGTGCACGGATGTTTGCAGTCCTAACAAACGTCAGAATGACAAGACAAAACCCAGCAATTTGTAAAAAAAAAAAAAAGTAAAAATGTATATTTAACAAAAATCAAAGGAAATGAGTCTTTCATGATGATTTCTTTGAACACTGAAGTATACTTTTTTTTAATCAAGGCAAACTTATTTATGCCACTAGAAAAAAAAACAGTCAATTGTCATGATGCATTTTATTGACTCACTTGTCAAATAAGCACCAACCTTGTCATGTTGTAAATAAAACGTAACCATCCTTTTTCAAAAGAAAAATAAGAGGTAAGCAAGTAAGTGTACTTATATATATTAAACAAAAATATAACACAGTTCTTCTCTTCAAATCTAACTTGGAAAAAAGCAAACTGTGTTTGTCCCAAAATGGTATGTGTTCATTGGAAGGTGACAAACAGCGCTAGTACTTCAAATCATTTCCCTTGTTAATAAGTACATGAGCCGACCCCATTCTCATGGAAGCGGATTCAGTTATCACTGATAATACAAGGGAAGCAGACATCAAATAAAAAACAAACAAACAAAATAATTTAGTTAACTTAACACAAGTAATCCAAGAAGATGGCCTTTTGTTCCACAAGTTAGCAACTTCTTCATCTACTTTTTATAAACAAAGTGTTCATTAGATAACAGAACAAGTGGCTTCAGTTCCAAAATAGAAGTGTCTCAGGCACCACACGGACATCAGTGTGCTGCAATTCAAACTTTTTGTGTGTGTCCAGTCATGGTGCGACCATGAAACGTTTGCTGGAAAGAAAAACCCAAGTCATCAAACGGCCTTTTTTTTTTTGTTTGTTTGTTTTTTTACTTGGACTCTCCCAGTAGATGGACAATGAGTTCATATGTGGACAGGACGATGGCTGTGTTGGGGATTTGTCTAATTAGCTGCGGAATGAGTCCTCTATAAAAAGCTGCATAGCCTTCCTCCAAAGCTATTAACCTCCCGGTCTGAAAGAAATACTTGTACTTGCTGCCTTCCTCGCGCAGTCTTGTCCGAATCACCTCTGTGGAGACAAACAACACATGATTTTTAGGTCACCTGGCGCTGAAATCAGTTGCGACAAGAGGCGTGCCTGGTCCAAGTGTTTACCATGTGGGTAGGCTATGCAGGATGCACATCCCTTGGAGAAAGCAGCTGCCATCATCAAGCGTAGAAAGTCAGACGCTTTTTTCTCATTTTCATTATTTGGGGATGCCAGCTGATGGTCAGCAAGCCGCTTCTTGAGCGTCTCATAGATGAGGAAGCAGATCATGGTCTCAGAGATGCCGGCGTAGGATGCGGTCAGGCCACGGTAGAAGCCCCGGACGCCCTCCGTTTTGTAAACATGGCGGGCGCATTGCAAGGCATTCATCTTTTTCTCTCCCCGGGCTCTGAAAAGTCAAACAAACGTTCTTCAATGACTGACAAAAATCGCAATAGGTAATTTTTGCACCAGCTGCCATTTGATCAAAACTTGTTTTATTTGAAATGTGGAACATGAACAAATTAGAGTTTTTTTTCCAACCACTGGGTCACGGAACAGTGTCGTGCCTGATCCAATTTCACATCCTCAGCCGCATCTCATTATCACAATTATCATTTGTTTCCTATAAATAATTTATCTTGTTCGTTCATCCAGACGAATAACATATAGTGATCGGCTGAACATTTAAGGCTTGTCCACTAGAGGGCAGGAGGTACAATTTATCTGTGTAACCTAATTGCTGTGAATACAACAGTTATATTGTGCAATATACGCACCGTTAAAGTCCATGAAACTTTGTTTGATTTGCTCCCTTCAAGCGTAAGTTTATAATCACACGCACGACATACAAAGATTAATTCCAAGTTCTGAAATGTAGACATTGATCAATACATTATGGGAAGGTTGTAATTTGCAGTCAACAATCATATTGCATCAGACTGATTTGTGTTCAACGTTTTGTCGCAAACCTCTTCTAAATTGTGCTACAAACCCCAGTTCCATTCGAAATCCCCATGTGCACGGTTCCCATTTTTGGCGTCTAAGCTTTCAAGAACATTGCCCGACACCCGCTCCATTCCAACTTATCCAGTCGATTCAACATAATGTAAATACGAGTTAGTTAGTTGGCAGAAACATAAGTGTGCACTCAAAAGTTAACACTGTTTTTTTGGGTTTTTTTGAGTGAGGACTGTGCTTCTTGCATAACTGTAATCCATGTATGTATAAAGGGCGTTGAGATTTCAAAAATAAAATTACCTTGACCACACCCACAATTCAGTGTTTTGTTAACCCGGTTTTGCACACCGAATATTTTGACGCTACTGCAGAAAATAGATTATTATTATTATTATTATTTATTGTGTATGTGTGTGTGGTGGGGGGTGAGGGGGGGATAGCTATATTTTAGTGTTTAGGAAAATCTGGTCACATATTTGTCAATGGGGGGTAGTTTGGTTGGAGGCAGGAAATCATGTTTGTAAAATGTGCCGTGTTGCAATGGGCAGGAAATGTCATTTTTCTGAGAATAATCTCATGGAATCGGGAGTGTTTTTCACAATAGCTCTTCAAATATTAATCACCGGTTTATCCTTTTGTTATGCAAGAGCTGTCAATTTCTAACTTTAGAGTTAAATGAATAACGAAGCGTCACGGCGTTTCGCTTGAAATGTTCCAAGACTTTCTCACCTGGACGAGGCTTATCTTGTTGGCAAACAATTGACAACCCCCCCCCAACCCCCTTAAAAATAAATTAAAAAATGAATAAACAGACAAAAAAAAAAACATTCTCCTGTGACCTTGCATATTCAACCCTACGCCAATGCAAGTGTAAATATAGACTCTTCTTCTGCACACAGGCCAATGTGTGCGTCAGAGCTGTGTATTTACGGACACAGATCACAAGCTCAGAGTCACGTAGTGAATGGCTCAAGGACAGCGAAGTGGCAGAAGGCGCTAAGTGTTGCTGTTGTAAACGACATTCTACACGCACACTACTTGCGTTCAAGGGACATGTGTAAAATTGCAAAAATTCTCACAGCAGAGCACCGGAAAAAAAATGTCACCAAATTTTATATGTATATATATTTATATACACACACACTAAAGTAATGTGTATCACCTCAATTTACTCACAAATGCACTTCAAAATCTAAATCTGTGTAGCTGAACAAATGTCTTGTATTCTGTTGTATACGTCCTAACAAGTGGATACACAGGTTATTTGTTCCTTCTGTCATTTCAAGAAACAGCCTTTAATTGGTCTAGCTGTCACGTCGCTGGCAGAGATGGATTAACAAAGATGAATTAGTTGGGTGGAAAGGGTGGTGATCTTCCACTTACAGAAAAATGGAAATCTCCTTGACACACTTGTTGCTCTCTCATTACAATCAAAGCCTGCCACACACAATGTGTCCGAACACGAATGAAATGTTGTTCAGCGCATGGGGCTGGCCAACGAATTTTAATGAGTGGCCAAAAGTCAACTGCTGTTTTTGAAATTTTTAATCACCTGTGTGGGGGAAGTGCAAGGTTGCCGATTAACAGCTAATTTATTGTTTGCATGACCCAGCCGAGCCACACAAACACTGGATATACAGTATTCACACTGTGTACTATATTAATACTTAACTCTGTTTATAGTGTCATGTGTACCTGTGGATGAAATGGTGCAGTCTCTTTCAACGCAATACACACAAGCAACGTGCGAAATGTGCCGGGTACAGTCAGTGAATAGGGGAGAAGCCTCTCAAAATATCCACACGGGTTCCTTTACTCTCACCTACTTCCCCTCTTTGACAACCCACTTCTTCCTTGACAATCCTGCCATGTTTTTATAGTTTAATAAAAGTTATGCAAAATGGTATCCTGCACGTAGAGCCTCAAAACCCATTACAGGGTTGGCGGTGCATTGGGAAATGCGCAGAGCTCAATCCTGCAGTGTGTGGGTGTAAGTCTGCAACCTTTTTGTGATGGTCTATTCCAGTCGGGGTCTGTCGTGTTGTGTGCTGTGAGCCTAACGTGCCGTTCCACAGTGGTTGGGAATCACTGGTGTACTCTATGCAGAGCCAGAAGCTTCACGCAAGAGCACACAGAACAGGTGCACTTAAAGCCTGTACTCACTTTTTCTCCAACTGCATCCTAGTCTTGACCATCCAGACAGGATTCATCAGGGAATTTGTAACAAAAGCTGAGGGACAAACAAAATGTTTATTCCACTTATAAACCATTCTAAGAGCGAGAATCTGCAAAATATAGTTTTTCACTTTTAACTCATTCACTCCCAAAGACGTCTTTTCAGACTTGGTCTAGAATTGGCTGGTACTGAATTAATAGGGGTGTTCACACGGCACACATTTGCTCCGGCGCTGCACCGATATATTTTGTTGCGATATATTTTACACCGGACCAAATTTTGTGGAGCGTTCACACGTGCAAAGCCACTGAGCGTGACAGCACCGGCACAGCGTCGGTGCAGCCCCACTTTTGCGTTCACACGGCAGTTTCTGTAGCGGAGCAAAACGACAGAAAACAAATGAGCTGTCGTGTTGGTTCTTTTTTAAACGTCTACACAACTCAAGCAACTACAGTACAGGCACGTCCTTCTCCTTCTCGGTCTCCGTGTCTTCTGCTCGAGAGTGACCGCCCCCCGATAACGTAAATCAACAATGACTTCAATGACACTCAGAAAAGCAAAAATATAATGCGCCAAACAGAAAAATCAAGAGAGGAAATCACGAAATAAATTCTATGGGGCACGGGGGGTTGTCAACACACAACAAAGGAACAAACTACACAAACAACTCTGAGACAGTGCAGTCTCCTACAAAAGGAAAGATGACGTTTGGGGATTATTCCCCTCTCCCCGTTATAGTTGAGATGGTATAACCCAAGAGGTGCTTGCCAGACAAGTCTTGGGTCGTTATTTAACAAATGACGGAAGTCCGACAGAGCACGAAAGCAACGCATCCTCGCCGTACGTAATCAACTCTTCACGAGCATTTGCTCTGGAGCAAATTTAACCCAGTTGCGTTCACACGTGCACATTTGGTCCGGCGTAGCGTCGCAAACGAGCATTTGCTTCGGAGCAAATTCTTAAACCACCTCCCTGAGGTGGATCAAATTTGGTCC
>CAAKHF010017651.1:55452-86994 GCA_901007745.1 Hippocampus kuda | reverse complement strand
GAGTCGTGCAATCTTCACCACTTTTCTGCATACACTTTGTTGTCTGAAGCAGTTATAGATGAAAGAGGAGAGGATCAAAGTGTCCTTTCACCAATGGATCAGAGACGTCATGCTGAAAATGTGCACACGTCTGCTACAAACTAAGTTTTGAAAGCAAACACGAAGCAGTAGCGTCCATTGATGAAAAAGAGATTGGCTCACATCTCCTGTCCCATGTAAATCCACTTCAATTCCAAGCCGCGACTCCCAGTTCCACATCCGCATCGGCGCTCCACGCTAACGCTCCTTTCTTCTCATCGTCGGCTCCTCAAGCCTTACATCCATCCAGCCGCAGACTGTTCAACAGCACCGATCTCTCCGCTGAACAAAGCGGGGCTGTGAAAAATGCTGCCCATTACAGGCGCAAGACACAAGCGCCCCGGGACTGTCCAGCAACGACAGTCAAATGGCGCCGACATTCCTCCCAGGCAAAAACAGTGCTGGTATACCCATGCTGCCGAGTTGGCGCAACCACCAAGCACAGAGTCTCCTCCTTGATGAATGTTGTGGCCAAAAAATGCTGAAAAAAGTCCACATCAGGTCCACACGACGTAACAACAAACACAAAGTGACAAAACAAACCAAAAACCAAGAAAAAAAAGCAAGGCTCATGAGAGCACTTGCCGACGGCTGCCTACTCGGGCGCCATCTTGACTTCAAAGCTTATTCATCACTTATGGGGACCACCCTTTTCAAATGACATACAGCTATTTAAAAAAAAATCAGGGATGCATACGGTGGCTTTGTGAGCTTATACACACCTTTAAATATCATAATTTATGAAGTCATGGTTGGACCATGTCATTTGGGGACTTCAGAAAACTCAATTTTACATGCGTGATGGGGACTTACGCACATGCACACACAAATGCACGCACACACGTACACACACACAAAAATATATACATCTATACATATATACACATAGGGGGGCCAGTAATGAAACGAGCAGCACAACTAAAGGGAAACAATTTCAATAGGCCGTGAAACACCTTCAAATCAGATGACCAATTGCTCCACGGCTTCCCTTCTTTCAAGTAAAAGTAGGCCATTTGTATTGTCATTGCCCTGGACACACCCATAGACTCACTGGAGACTTTGTTCTAATAAAAGCCAAGACCAAAAACTTAGCTGTGATACAAATGATAAAAATAGTTCATTTTGATTGTCACTGGCACTGTGTCAGGTCGTAAGGTTACGGCTGTTGTTTCACGTGGTTATAACAATGACTGTAAATACGTTTAGGACACAGTACATTTTGGGTTTTAACACATGCATGCACACATCTCAAAGTTCGACCAGGTAGCAAATAGGGACAAGACATCTGGTATTGTACAAGGGAGGAAGATCATTATTGCGCGCATGAGGCGGTTTCATTATGGATTGTACATGACCTTCAACCAGAGTGAATTGATCGATCATTTGAATGTTAAGAAGGAAGGAAGAAAGGAAGGAAGTATGGTCATACTGAGAGTTGTTTCTTATGATTTGCCGCTAAACAAAGTCGCCAAAACAACACCTCCCATTATGGTGCAGTGTATTATAAATGTAACTCTTTTCGGTAAATCTTATGTTACACAATGCAATATGATACCCTTCGTATCAGAATTATTTTTCCCCCATTAGCACCGTTCATAAAAGTAATCATAATTTCATTTTGATGCGTTCGACTCCATCGAAGTGAACGTCTGATCATGAAAGCACACTCTATTGTTTTTTTTGTTTGTTTTTATTAACTGTGGCTATAAACATTCTTTTTTTCTCTCTGTCTCTCCTGTCGACATCTTTGTCGACTCACAAAGCCTTGACTTAAATCACAGCTCCACAGTGCTTGACTGAGTTCAGGAATGAACTAGTATATTGTTCAGGTGCAGTGAGGCAGGGCTCCATGAGGCCTGGCTTGTAAAATAATCTTGAGAGTCTCTTGAGGGGTGTCCAGATGCACTGACACATCTTAGACTCGCCACACAGACAAAAAAAAAAGAAGAAGAAACTTAATATTTACCTTTGCCGGACGTGAACAAGTGCACCTCAAAGCATTCTTTGGGTTGATGTTCATTACAGAGGACAGAGTGAATTAACATGAATGCAAATGGCACTAATGGATATGTCTATGACAAGCCTGTGCAAACTCAAAGTTAAGTATATGCTGCATTAGTGACAAAAGAAGACGGGGATTATGCTTTTTGGAGTCTTTCATTAAGACGGCGCTGCAGTTGAAATGTGTCAGCTTGAAAAGGGAGGTGGTGGGGGGGGGGGCAAGATTATATAGCAGCCACAGGAAGCTCAAAGTGGAGAATCAATGTTTGGTTGGTGGATGACCCACACCAACCCACACCCTTTCCCACAGGCAGGCAAATATGTACCCCAAAGTCAAGCGCTCGGATCTCAAATGCGGGCAGGAAACACTGGGGCGTAGACAGGAAAAGGGGAGCCATTCTCGGGAGCGGTGGAATTTCCATATACACATCAGCGCTTGAACTCACAGAGGACAGTTTAGTGAAACGCGCGAGGGCAAAGTGAGGCGGTCACGTCCCTGCCGAGCCATGTGAGGCTTCGACTTGTTTAGGGTTCAAAGGCGGCGTTGTTTGGACCAGCCCTTGTAAAAAAAAAAAAAAAAAAAACGTCATTACCATCGACTCTCAAGAGCCTGTTGTTGGACAGTTAAGGAACTCATGAGGATCCATGTCAGCTTTTAGCGTGAGCACCACTGAGATTCTTTCAGTCCCCCAATCGGAACTTTTAAATTCATAAGCATCATAATATTATCTTGGCTTCAAAGAGTCCTTAATCCTCAAAAATATGACATGCAAATCCTTTCAAACTGTGATCTTCATCGGGGTTAGTGGATGAATGAATGAGCAAATATTTTGTCAGTCCTGGTGCTTTGAGTTTAAAAAAAAAAAATCAGACGTGATATCGTGTCAGATAATTCAAGATCATCTGCTCTGCACGATCATGTTCGTACTGTAAATGTCCCATCCATCCACTTCTCTGGCCTGAAACTAACTGAACTCAAGCAGCGCGAATACTCATGACATGATTCTTCAATTCCCATCAAGTTCTAAGATTTTGGTTGTAATTTTACGATAATATGCGCACGTTACATTTGATATTTGTCTCTCTGGGACATCAAAATGTGGAATGAGAAATTTCACTTTGTTAATCCTTCACGAAGGCGGCCAGGTGGTCCAGTGGTTAGCGCGTCAACCTAATAGTGCAGAGGTGCAGGGTTCGATTTCAGCTAAATGGAGTATGGAGTTTGCATGTTCTCCCCAGGCCTGCGTGGGTTTTCTCCGGGTACTCCAGTTTCCTCCCACATTCCAAAAACATGCATGGCGGGCTGATTGAACACTCAAAATTATCCCTAGGTGTGAGTGTGAGCGTGGATGGCTGTTCGTCTCTGTGTGCCCTGCGATTGGCTGGCAACCGGTTCAGGGTGTGCCCCGCCTATTGCCCGAAGACGTGCTGGGATAGGCCCCAGCGCCTCCCGCGACCCTTGTGAGGATAAAGCAGATCAGTAAATGGATGGAACGATGAGTAAACCTTCACCATTCGTGGGTGATAGGGACCAAACACTCACACAAATGACTTTTATGTTTCTGCTCTCCTTGGATTTGACCATGTTCCCGAAAATCTCCAATATTTAGGAACTACACAGTATGTGCTGTGAAAATTATTTGTTCACCAATTCCGGAATCAACACATTTTATTCTTGAGTTGGATGACTCCCAAGCTTTCGTATATTCTTGTATTGTTCAATCGTCACTTCTTTGAGCTTAATTCAAACGCAATGTGTGAGCCATGGGGCCTGAGGAGCCAAGTAACCTTCAGTTGTCAGCGTGTGCGTTGATGCAAGGCTCCGCATACGTTACGTCGCTGACACATGTTCCGGAGGAGACGAGATATGTCGTCCTCCTCGTTGCTGTCAGCTCATGCGGAATAAGAGCTGCGCTTCATGGTGGGTTGAGCAATGTCATTGAGGGCACAAAAGGCAACGATTGAGCAAGACAAGAATGGCAAGTGATAGTTTAAGCCCGCGGTGGAAGTAGCGGAAGACTTTTACCCCTCACCCGCCCTCAAACTTGTTGGGAAGATCACACTGATGTCTCATCATGCCCAACAGCTGGGGCCTTCATTTCATACTGTGCCAGTGAGGGACTCATTTGATTCGCATGCATACCAACAAGGATGATGTGATGTCAGTTGACAAGGGAATAGTGCTGCCGCTGTAACTTGGCTTGTTATTCGCCGCAGTGGGCTCAACGTCGCAGTCTACGAATCGCCAAAGTTTTCTGAATTAAACATGAGCGGCTTCCTCGCTTGACTTGGCAAACAGCGAATGATGTCTGCTGGCTTTTGGTTGCCATCTTTAGCTCTCGTGTTTCTATATTTAGAACTAATGTTTCCTCCGCAGCGTTTAGTGATTCAGAAAAAAAAAGAAAAAAAACATCCAGAGGCTATTTATAACACGTGCCCGTGGCCGCATGCATGACAGCGTCTGGCTTGGTGCATCTCACACGTGAGACGGAGGCAGCGAAGAAGCTTTGTGAATGACTTGTGTGTGCGGACTGAGGTCATGAATAGTAACGGCTCTGCATGAATGGAAGCAGATGAACAAGTCACAGCGGATACACGCACAAACAACTATAAGGGTAGTTCTGTTCTTTAAATTCAGCTTGACATTATTATCCATGTTAAAGCTTTCATCAAAAACTTGTCCGACCGAAAAAAAAAAAAAAAAGCAACTCCAAACGGGTTAAATCAGGGCAGTCAAAATCATTTTTGTCACAGGCCACATTGTAAATACTGTTTCCCTTGGAGGGCCGGGATGACTGAAACGATTAAAGAAATCGAGAATAACATTTTTAACTATAATAACTATTGTTGAAGGAACCGTAATGAGGGGGTTTGGGAACATGTCACTGATTTATTACATATGAAAATCTGAAATTTTGGTCCACATTTTAGCAAGTATCATGGAAGTTGTCATCTTTGATTTGCTTTCGCGGGCCACTTAAAACAATGTGGCGGGCCACATCTGGCCCCCGAGCCTTGAGTTTGACACCTGTGCTTTAATTGATTTCAGTACCAACTTCCACACTTCTTTTCTAAAACAGTGATCGAGGCATGAAATGATTTTTTTTGTCAAATATTGAAAGCCGCTCAGGTTTGGCTAAAAAAACATCATCTCATCATATGTTCCTTGTTGTTTGTCTTATCAAAGCCACAAAATTCACCGCGCCACTTCAGAGGAATGTTATTCTCAGTCTTTTCACATATGGAAGAAATTAAATGTTATTTTTATTTTTTTTGTACTTGAGCTCACATGTCTCACCATTCATGAGCTCCACATTCCAGTCGTTTTACTCTCAATCACATTTAAGGAACACGGCGTCGATCATGAAAATATGGCAGTAGGAATATAATAATAATAATAATAATAATAATAATAATAATAATAATAATAATAGGAAAATGGGAACTATATGATCAAGTGGGTTGATAACAAGCAAAAGTATACTATACAGTACTTCCATTCATGCCGGATCTAATGTGAGAAGTAATTTTGACGATGGAAAGTCAACCGTGTGTGTTTTAGGAAGTCTTCATTTCCGATTGCTATGTGAGTCCAAAGGAGAATCAAATGTCATTTTAAATTACAGAAAGGTTTAAAATAACACCCAACAAAACAAAAAATACAAATGTGAACTGGGTGTAAAGCAGTTCCCAGGCTCTAGCTGCAGCTTCGCAGAAAATATAATCACTAGTTTTAATCCCACGCTAACCACACTACATCTGCTGGATAGAATTCAATTTACAGTTGAGGCCAAATTATTCAGACACTTGCCAAAAATCTGAGTTCATGTGAATTCTGGCTGGAAATGACCGTAGGCTAAATGTGTCAAGAAATATTCGTGAAAAGTACTCATTATTTGACTGGATGATTTTGTGGAATCTTTTTTTTTCACTAATTGAAAGGGTCACGTTTGCTTCAAGGTGAAATGCTGTGATCCATTTTAATATTTCATTCATTTAAAATCTCATTCGAGAGGAGAATGAATTTCCCCACCCAATGCTGTGACGCTGATGAAAGTCATCAGGTCTCATTTAGCAGTGCAGTCAGTCGTGCTCTCTTAAAATCGTCAGCACTATTCTACGCCTTGTTCCAAGAATGCCTTTTTATGACTGAGGGGTTGCGAATCTGGATGAGAGCCGTCAGTCATCATCATGTCTCAACTCCACAAGAAACACACTGTCCAGATGGAAGTCATTCTTTTAACGATGGCTGCATTTAAATTACCGTATTTTCCGCACTAGAAAGCGCTTCGGATCATAGGGCGCACCTTCAATGAACGGCCTATTTTTAAACCGTTATAGGGCTCATTCAATCCAATAAAATACAATGTAGCTTTATTTATACCGAGCCTTCATAAACGCTGCAGCTGTAACAAAGCCATGAGAACTGGTCACACGCACGGACACGAAACATATAAGTGGCATTACAAAACAATAAATGAAAGACAACAATTATGAAGACAATTGATTCAACAAAAAGGCACACAAAGCTTGTGGGCTCACATCCGCGAGGGGCCAAATATCTTTAGAAGTCTTACTTGTCTCCTTCTTCCCTCGTCTAGTCAGGAGTTAACTATGCTTTTGGTATTATCATCGATTCATAATGGCTGTGCAGAGCTCAGAAAGTAGTTGTCTGTTTGAGTGTGTGTTGGCAAATGCACGTGTCAATTAGAAACCTTTTACGTTACAATGGGTTCCTGCTTAAAAATCATCACTAGATGGTATAGGGACACTAGCAGGGAAACAACTCAGTGGGGAACATCAAGAGACTGTGACACCATATATAAGGCGCATCGGATTATAGGACGCACTGTCGGCTTTTGAGAAAATTGAATGCTTTTAGGTGCGCCTTATTGTGCGGAAAATACGGTACTAGCATCATACACAACCTGGACAGTTATCTGGTACGTCACCACAATCTCATGACATCAGTAACACGCAGTTGTGATTGATACTTCATGGTGACTTGTGATTATTGCACCTCCCGTGTGAGAATTGGGAACAGTTTTCATGATGATGCAGCGCAATCTCACACTACAAACTACAATCACAAGAATAAACATTCAGCTAAAGGAGAACATGCAGTTTCTGTTAAATGAAATGAAAAGAGCAGGAAAACAATGGTCAACAATACTCAAACAAAATAAATACTGACAACACCAAAAGCTATCACAAGGAAAGCAACTATCAGCAAGAAGTCTACAAAAACAACACTTGGACAATAAAAGCAATCAAGCGCAATAACCTGACAAGCAGACAAGAAGTTAGAGTCCTTAAATACACTGGAGCTTGATTGCCTGACAAGAGACAGGTGCACCGCTGAATGGCCACGCCCAACTCTCCAGCTGGTGCTGAAAAAAAAAAAACCCAAAAAACCAAAAAAAAACAAAAACAAAAAAACAAGGCAGAGCAGAACATGACAGGAATGTTGCTTAGGCCAGCCTGTGGTGCAATAAAAGGTCTCCCGAATCTGTTCAGTAGGCAAAATGCCATCGCATGTTAGCATGCTGCGCATGCCTTGTAGCCTGCGGACACTGACACAAAGAGCAAGAGTAACAAACTGTGGAACCGTGCTCCCGTTTTAAAAGATGACAGTGATGGTTTAGAAAGCAATATGCGCAGGATGTCGGTAAACTATATTGATCTATGAAATTAACCTTTTCATGCACCAATAATGATAACTTGTAATCTGATAAAATGATAAGCTGTCCACTGTCATTTATGAATGTGATTGCACTTTATATTTGAATGAGGCAAAATAACATGCTTTTTCTCACAAATATATTGTTACAGTGATCCCTCACTATTTCGTGGTTCGTTTATCACGGCTTCAGTGAATCGCGGATTTTTTCAAACATATTCATAAAAAAATATATATTGTTTTATAAGGCCACAAAAGGTCCGCAAGAAGCAGCGAAAGTCAGCAAAACAACAGCGAGTCACATAGAGCAACATATACAGTACTGTACTACATGTATATGTAGTACAATATGCTTACTGTATTTTGTTATTCATAAACTAACCTAACTTATACATGTTTATTAGTATACAGCATTAAGTCACGTTAATTATTTCAAAATTTACTTCTACATGCATGTATACCATTAAATTTGGGCTTATAAATAATATGTACATGTACCTATATGGAGTAGGGGGTCGCTACTTCGCGAATTTTCGTTTATCGCGGGTGGTTTTGGTCCCCATTCACCGCGATAAACGAGGGATTACTGTATATCATGTGTTTCAGATGTACTGTAATTATTTTCTGTATAAAAATTTATTTGGTGTTCAAAAAGTCTTTTTTCAAACTTGAGTCTTGAAAAAAAGGGGGTCGTCTTATAATCAGGGCCGTCTTATATTCGGGCCAATACGGTAATCGGGACAAACTTCAGCATTGCCCCCAAGCCCACCCCACCCATCCGCCTACCTTCTGATCAAAGTGAGGAAAGGCCTGATCGTGAAAGATATTCCATTATCCTGCGGCCTACAATCGTAAATGTCCAACCTGGTCAATATTTACCCACACATGACGGGAAAAAAATGGCAACGTGATGTGCATGTACGATTGTAACAATCGAACAGGTTTGATCATTTGCGATTGTTAGCACCGACGGTTTAGCGAGCAGACCGGGGA
The DNA here is from genome assembly GCA_901007745.1 of Hippocampus kuda. Lineage (NCBI taxonomy): Eukaryota > Metazoa > Chordata > Actinopteri > Syngnathiformes > Syngnathidae > Hippocampus > Hippocampus kuda. Next base: position 78,242 of record CAAKHF010017651.1, on the reverse strand, counting down.
GGTGATGCCGCTCAGTGTTGTGAATGTAGTAACAAGCACCACACACAGGCACTCACTGTTTATCTTACTATACACACACACACACACACACACACACACACACACACACACACACACACAAAAGAAAAGTCTCCCTTCATTAGACCGAGCAGTCGATCCCTGAACTGGCCGATTGCTGAAGGCTGCAGCCAATAGCAGCCTTGTGGAAGTGAGATTTATGGGACGTAAGCAGCACAAATGTCTCCCTCCAAGCACTAAGCATTAAATATTAACTTGTGTGGAGGAGACAGTCTGCCAACACTCAGACAGGTCTGGTCCATTTTATAATTGGTAATGAAGGAGATCCAGCCCTTGGTTGGTGAACACACACATTACACTAACAGATTTCCAGAAATGTCACCCCTCACTTAAGTAATTTACACGCGCAGATTTTTTTCCATTATTATTATATTTTTTACATTAAAGACTGGGAAAAAGGCAGCACAAGTCTTAATGGTCTTATAGTTTTTGGAGTACTCAACACGACAACAGAGCGTACCACAAAGATAAAACTGTCGCGTAAAGATTGACGCTGGCAAAGCCGACTTAAGTGGACTATTTCGAACCATTACCCTTGGGAAATTTTTGTGGCAAGCAATTGTGCACTGCACATCTATTCACTAAGTGCATTTGGGAAAATGGCCTGCATTGGGTTTTGAGGCTCCATATATACTGGACTTTATTATTTTTTTCATTGAACCACAAAAACATGCTGCAGTTGTCAAGAAAAAGAGGCCCACAAAAAAGAGGAGGTGGGAGAGAATAATGAGATATTTTGAGCGGCCGTTGACAGTGATCCTTTGCACCATCCATCGATTCCTCAGGTGCATTTTGGTGACAGACTCTCTTACGCTTTGCGTTCTTGCCACAGGTACGTATAAAGTTTTGAATATATTTGAGTGATACTGTAAATAAATATGGATATACATTACTGTATATTGTATTGGGACGGCTTGGCAACCATATGCCGGCGTTCACAAACTGAAAAGCTGCCAACAGAAGTGAAGTATCAGCCCCAAGTGTGATTGCTTTTAAACAATCGCAACATATTAAAATCGGCAATAGCGTTCACTTCATAAGTTAAAAGTCACATTCCAAGGATTTGTCGGAGCCCGTAAAAATTCATCTGCTCATTCGTAATATTTTCTGTAATACATACACATCACTTCCTGCAAGTTGTCAGCTGCCACAGTTTGATTAAAAAAAATTTCATGACTCATGCTGAGTGTTTCCAAACCTACTGTGGTACTACGGGCGTTTTTTTTTTTTTTTTTGGTTTTGTTTTTCAATGGCTTAATTCATAATCACCATTCATAGGTGTTGTAGGTGCATGCAAATAACTTTTCAACTCTTGCCTGCGGCACTTCTCGAACATACCACATCGACCAGGGTTCTACCTGCTGCTGCTTGGGGTTGAAGTTGCACCAAAGGGAAAATTATTGGCACGGAAGCTGGTTTCAGCTTGGGTCGAACTTCAGGTATACATACATGTGTACCCGAATTGTTGAAGTGCTAAAGCATAGGTGTCAAATCCTGCATGTCTTCCAAGTCTCCCTGTTGCAACACACCTGATTCAAATGATCAGATCATCAGCAAGCTCTGCGCAAGTATGACATTGAACCTGTTCATTTGAATCAGGTGTGTTGCAACAGGAAGACTTGGAAAACATGCAGGACAGCGGCCCTCCAAGACCTGAGTTTGACACCTATGCTCTGGAAATACCTGAAGATGAGGGGGTGCGAGATTCAAACCCCAGACGAAACGTTCTGAATTGTATTTAGTGATTAAATTGCTGTCCACCACATTTTAATGACAGTTGTACAGTGTGAATGGGTTCCATAAGTCTCAAGAAAACGTTTCCATCTTCGGTTGCTGATCTTTTAACACATCTATTAAAATACTAATGAAATGTCCTGACTTGACTTCAAACGCAAATACAGTTGCCCATGATGAATCAACACCATGGTCTGATGGGATTATCACTATCGTGAGTCATGTGATTTCAGAGCCAAGAACGTGTGAGGGAATTTCTCACCTGCTGAGTGAATGAGCAAGTACACGCCGGTGCTGACAAAGACAATTTGTGTCATTGTCACACGAAAACAGACACATTGGATTGTGTACAGAAATGTGCTCTCATCCCGAAAAAAAATGCAATTGGTTTATTTGCTGATTATTTTAGTGCGTTTTTATTTAATACGATTTTTATATATACTGTACTGTGTTGGGTACTGTTGCAGGCGTTCACCTTTGTTTTAGCAGTTTACGATCGCGACCGTGTGGCTGCAGATTGTAATTACACATTTCGTTCCGAGAATTGCAGTATGACTGTGATGGCTTTGCGGTCCAATTTATGTAATTGCAGTACTAACTAGGTTCTTTATTTATAGTATGAGTTTGTCATGTGATTGCTTTATGGTCTTATGTATTGCCTCGTAGTATTTTTCAAAAAAAAATTAAAACTTAGCATCTTGATAGTGACAGATGCGACAAAGGCGCATTTGCAGTGATTTTGGAGAGTTAAAGGGTCATGTTTTTATTTTGTGGATGTTCTATCCATTTTTGTTGCACAAATATTAACAAATAGGGGGAAATTGAACTTACTAAATAATACTAGATAGATGTTGCACACACACACGCAGAGAGAGAGAGAGAGAGAGAGAGAGAGAGCTAATGTACAGTATAGTGTATCATCCCAAACTAAAAGTAGCTGGTTTGGCTGTGAGACAAGAGAACACAGAGTTGTAAAACCAGTTTAATCTTTTTCACAAAAACAAAAAAAACCCATGGAATGACAATTTAACCAAGAAGACATGGGAAAGGCCTTAGAGATGAACATGAAGACAAAAATGCTCAAACAATGAAAAGTAAAAGGGTGAACTTGGAACATAAATGGAGAGAAATCGTGCAAGTAATTGGGGTGAGGTTTCCATGTTGAACCGACTGCAGTACAACATTGACTCGCTCAGGGGATAAAAAAAAATTATTTTGATTTTTGTATTCATATTTTATCTGATGTATGAGTACAAATGATGAAAATTATTTAAAAAAAATAAAGAATAGAAACAGACAATCGACTGCAAACAAGCCCATACTATTGCCTGCCAGTTACTTGTTGTTTAATTCAAACTGAAGGAAAAGTTTGGAAACAGACAAACTGCGTTGAAGATGGACAACATTAAAAATGGACACCAAAAGAAATGCGTCCTCTTCATTACGACGTTTCCATTTGAGTTGTTTCTGGGAGGGGACAGAGCAAATGTACATTGTTAACTTCTGGCACAATTCAGAAAACCTCTCCTTTCAAAGTGTCCAAATCAAACATGATCCATCCATCCATTTTCTCAACCACTTATTCAGTACTTAGCATCTCGCCTATCCCAATTGACTTTTGCCAAGCTGTGATCACAAGGCGCGTCCAGACAAGCAACCATTTCCACTCACATTCGCACCCATGGACAATTTAGTAACGTTTAAGTTTTCCCACCAAATGTGATCAGTATATTCATGAAAATCTGAATTATTTTTTCCCAAATTATATTTCAATTCACATTTTAATTTGCCTTATTCTTTTTAAAATACAAATGATCCAGCACCATTTTGGTCGATAAATAGTTCCTTTAAAGGGTTATTTGAAAGGTGAAATTGAACTTCCAAGGTTTGCAAAGAGTCAATTACTTTATCTCATTCAAGAATATGAAATTATGCCATCATGACAGATAAAACATGTAACACTACTCGTTGCAAAAGACAAAAGGATATTCACGAACAAAATCTGTGGGTATATTCGGAAATAAAATCTCATTTGAAGTCTAAATGTGTCTGTCGTTACACATTATTTGCTTCGATTTCACTTTATTTCTTATGTAAAACATTAGTGTTGCTCACGTGTTTCGTTGAAGAGGAAGGACTCCTGGTACTCCTTCATGTACTGAGAAGATCTGGCCTCATCCAGGAAGAGAGAGTAAACCTTCTTTATATCCTCCACTTGGACTTCTGTGCCCTAAGGATGACAAAAAAAAGACACGCTCACACAATTAATCCAATGCCTCCATTACTCACAAAAGGTTTGGGGTATTGGATTTCAGGTGAACTTCCAAAATGAACTCAAAATACACCATAACTTTTAAACTTTAATTGACCTTGTCTAAACTTTGGAATGCACAGGTTCTACGCCTTTCTGTGACTCCTCCAGTCTCTGCATATCTCTGCTGCGAGATAAAACCGTGCCCACTCAGTTCAGTGACCACTTGCCTCTGAAAAGAGACTGTTGGAAGCCTGCTGACCAATTGTTAGGCATCATCTTGATCTAATGATGATGTAAACAGCAACGGGCTTGGGGATTGTTTTCATACCAATTTTCACTGAATCAGCCAACGTATTGGTCAACTACAATGACTTGTGGCATTCAGTTCAAAAGTTGTGCAAAACGTACTGAAATATGTAGCGACACCATATTCAAAAGCTTCGAGAAGGTCAAATTAAGCGCATGAGGTAGACTCACCTTGCGCTTGCGGCACACCAATCCGGCCGTGCTGATGAGCTGCATGGCGTATCGCAGCGACGTCTCCATGCCGATGCGAGTCAGGACCGTGTGAGCCTCCTCGCTCAGCTCCACATCCTCCTCCTCACAGCTAAGAATCGACAACACGTAGACTTGGTAAGTGACGCAAAGTTGCTGGTGAATGACGAGCCAAGATCCTCACCGGATCTTGAGGATTTGCTTTGTCTCTTTTTCGGTGTAAGGGGAGGTGGCAATGATGAGCAGGCGGTCCAACAGATCCAGGGGGATGCCGTGAGGGCTCTGGTAGTTTGTGCCGCGGATGCTGCGATGAAAAGAGGAAATAAGCATCAACAGCATACTTTGTCCCCTTATGGTTAAAGATACAAGGAAACACACGAACAAAGCAAACCACTCAGACCATAGGACTGAAATAAAACGTTAAAACAACAATCAACTCAATTATCTGCATTTTATATGCCAAGATTCAATAAACTGATGTCAAAGTTCAAAATCGATTTTTTTCAAAAAGCAAAGGTGAGCTACCACTTTCTTCCAGCAGATGGCAGCGCAGAGCCAATTTGTTGTCAGGATTTACCCGGGTCACTCTACGTCATTCAAATGAGTCAGTGCCCGGCATTATGGGGGGGAAAAATAACTTGGATCTTTTCTAATTATACCAATGCCAATATGTTTGAAAATTAAGGTAGTAAATTTTGTTCATTCCTAATTTTATGGCTTTACTCTCGCTGCAGTGCATGATTTATGTTCTGCATTTTTTTTCCCATAATGCATGTGCAAGTCAATATCCCATGGCATGATGGGAAAATGCTCCGTTTGTAACATTTAGCCAACAAGTACGTTCAAACGTATTTGCGAGGATGTTCGAATGTATTTGCGAGTATGTTCGCACGTATTTGCGAGTACGTTTGAACGTACTTGCGTGTACATTCAAGCGTATTTTCCAGGCTAAATATTTGTACTCCACGTTGGCACCTCCACGCTTCCATTTTTTTGGACACTTTAGACAATGAGGAAAAAAGGTAACACACAACAAGAATACCGAGTGATGCCTCGATTGGTGGCCATAATGAGAACAGGGGACAGGTCACTCTCCAAGGCACGGTTCAGGAAGGAGAAGCATTCCATGTCTAGCATGTGGACTTCGTCGATAAACAACACCTGGGAAATAAAAGAAAAAGGGCGCAGTCAGTTAATATAATGATCAGATGTATAGCTAGAATCCAACTCAGTAGAGCAAAAACGTATCTTAAAAGGAAAAAAAATAATAATGAAATATATCCCACAATGCATTGCGCAGATACAGATTAGTTATTTTCCGCGTCGTTGGTATTCTAGCTTGAGAAAAACAAAATGTATCAGCACAATGCACAAGGACGTCGAGTTCTTTGGAGTGAATTTATAAAGTACACATTTTTTTGGGGACACAGTATTTTAAATGTTCTGTAAAGCGCTTTATTACACCTGCAGCGGTTGTGAAAGCACTATAGCAATAAAGCTGTGTTATATTGTACTCACTTTAGCGTAGCTCCATCTAGTGGATGCATCACGCAACCGCAGCTTCTATTCAATGTGCCTTATAATGCGGTGCACCCTATATATTACATTTTAAAATCGGCCATTGATTGAAGGTGCGCCTTATACTCCCAAGAGCCTTACACTGCGGAAAATACGGTATATTGTATTTAAATTTTTAGTCTAAGCCATTTTCATTTCTTGTTTCAGGTTGGTTTTTAAACTTTTATATCACTGTAATTTTGATATCACACTTATCACTATGAATTTTAATTGAGTCATTTAAGTAGCTTTCCATTTTCCTATATCTAATGTAGACTACCAGTCAAAAGTTTTGAAACATTTTCACAATCTATTGAAAGGAGAAGGGTCTCCAAACTTGTGACTGGTAGCATACATGTTAGGACTAAAACCTTGTGTTTGATAACACTTTGGCTTACTATGCTTCTATATTTTAAATGTTGGTCATGATAGTGGCACTTGGAAAGACAAGCATTTTTTTTCAAGGTGGTACGTGGTGCAAAATTTTTGAGAAGCACTGCTCTCATTCTTTCAAGTGACCAAATACCATTGGCGTTGATGTTCTGTGGAAAATGTTGCTGTATAATTTGCATCTGTCCGAACTAGGTCAATAAAGCAGAGTTCCGCGTACCCCTGGGATGATCTCCGCTTTGCCCTCTTCTCGCCATTCGCAAACTTTTGCATTGATCTGCTCGCGGACTTCCGACTTGATTTCGCCAGTATCTCCGGAGAAAAGGGCAAGGAAGCCCTGCGTGCGGCTGTTGATGACGTCGATCTCGTGCAGGGACACCGTGTGCACCACCTCCTTCCTCTTCTGCAGCTCACCCTCCGGACACTGCACAAACTGAGTCTGCAAAGAAAGCCATTACGGTTGCAGTTGAAATTGGTGAACGTGAATAGCTGTGCTCCGGTAAACAAACTATTCCTGACATAGTTGGGTCATTCTGCTTTTATTTTGGGTAGATTTAAAATACTACGCTGGTACCTGAGCTCCCATGGCATCATAATCTCTGGCTCTGGTGAACGAGCGGCCCAACTTGCTGATCTTGCCAGTGGCTTTGTCGATAGTGATAACATCACTGGGAGGAAAAAAGGAAAGGGGGAGGGAGTCCACCAGACCTGAGTGATGGGATACTTTGACACAACAGTGAAACAGAGCAGATATAAGACAAGAAAATAAACCTACCCGGCTTGAACCTTCTCTTTGCTGAGGCTGTCAATCATCTTGTTCCCCAGGTCATATATTGTCTCCATCTCAGTAGTCTTTAGAGTCAATTTGCCAACCTTGGCACCCTAATAGACCAGGTGTATTTGTTTTGTTTAGGGTATTTATAATAAAAGTGCCATTTTCCTATCATTGTACCAAAAGTAATGGTTCATTTTAAATAACAAAGCGAGAAAATAAGCAACATAGACCGGTACTATAAATCCGGTGAGGCATTTAACCAATGAGACCATGTTTTGCTTAATATTTCATTCACAAAGACTACACATTCTGATTTCAGAAATTAAATCATAGGAAAGGTAAGATTGTTTGTTTGGTTTTTTTTAGGTACAATTATGCTTCTTAGGCAATAACATTATTATTCATGAAATTACGAAACGCGGTACAAAATGTGATTTTGGACCGAATTTTTCATTCTTAAATTATTGTGACATCTAGCCATGTAGAATATTCTCAAAGATATCTGGATAGTATAAGGGTCGCACTGACAGGAAAAAAAATTTTGATATAATACTAATGTGTCACGTGAGAGGTGAGAGGTACGCCTACTGACGTAGTCTGCTGCTGCGGCTACTCTACTTGCACTGTTGTGTTGTGTTGATATTTGTGTGGGAATTTTGAATTTTCCTTTGGTGTTTTCACTATTGCAGTACTGTGACACTATCATTGTCGATAGCAATATCATTTTTGTGCAGAGGGTCCTCGGTCCTCTTACAGCGTTCTAAACATTTCACTGTTACAAACGACGTGCATATTAAGAATACATCATTATCATGCGGCACTAGAAGTCATGTAATTAAGGTTTTTCATTTGATTGTTTTTCTATTTATGAGCTTCAGTTTGCTTTTTGTCCAAGTAAAGTATACTTCACGCACCGTTCCGGTGGCAGGTCGATCAATCTGGATTTCTACAACTTCTCCTTCAATAATTTCCGTCTCCTCCCTGTAAAAGAAAGCCACCTCTGCATGACGGCAACTTGATTTCAAACAAGGACATTGTGCACGTTGGCCCACTCACTTGATCCGCACTCCAATGGCTTTTCGAAACGCTTGGCTGAGTGCCTCTGTCTTGCTCATCTCCAAAGAGAAGATCTCACTTCCAGCCAGTGCTGTGAATGGGGTGTCAGGGCCGAGGCTCTGAGCAATACCTGTGCATGAACTTTTCTTTAGCTTGGGTGTAGAAGTGCAATGGCAGAGCAACACTCTCATTCTTCTTCTCTTCAGCTCTCACCCATGGCGATGGCAGTCTTTCCAGTGCCGGGCTGGCCTGCAATCAACACTGCCCTGCCAGCTATGTGGCCATCTTTAATCATCTCGAGGATGACCCCTGCTGCCCGTCTGGAGGCCAGCTGGCCAACCATCCCCTGAGACACCTGCAGGGGAACAGTAATACTTAGTCATCCATCCATTTTCTGTACTGCTACCCTGCATGAAGGTCGCTGGTAAGCTGGTACCTATATTAGCTGACATTGGGTGAGAGTCAGGAAGCCCAATTCAGTGCACACATTGTCAAGTAAAAAAACAAAAAACAACCCCCCCCCCCACTATGTTGTGAGTAAACAGGATTTCCTGCCTGAACTGAAACTTGAAATATTATTGCCTGCGTCCAATAATGCAGAGCGTCTTGTGTATGTATAAATACAGAAATAGCACCTGTCTTGGTTCCAAAGCATCATCCAAACCAAGGCCACGGATGTGAGAATGTGCACCTAATGACAAAATAAAATTAAAACAGACATAAATGGTTAGATAAGGCTGTTGGACTGTGGTTTATGTACAACGGCTTGGACCAAAGAATCTCTGGAAATGCACATTCTTACCAATTCTCTCAATCCGAGTGATGTCACGAACCTCAGGAACTTTAGTAGTAGTCGCCATCTGTAATCAGTAAAAAGGCCAATGGAAATAGATGTGCATAAAATAAAGGTTACACAGGAAGCTCAAAATGTCCAATTTTGGCTCAGACACTCTCTGACTAAAACATGTAACATTTGGCCTCATTTGATTGAAGATCGTGGCTGAATAAAAATGTCTGCCTTCACAAAGAAAATGTATTTTTTTTTTACTTTTTGTGTATTGGGAGTATACATTTTAGTATACGTATATTAGTGTTCTTTTACTCTGGTGGGGAGTAGTGAGAAGTGTTCTAATACGGCAAAAGTAACCAAAGCATCAGCAACACACCAATACTACAGCAATAAATGCATCCATAGAGAAAAATTGCACAACGGTGAGTGAAATGGATTCTTTGTCAAGCGTGTTTTGACGTATGCTACCGAAACGATGTGATGTCTGTTAAGCTGTACGCTCACTTGTACATATGAATGTCAAATATTTCTAGTTAATTCTTCTAACTTGAGCATAAATAAGGTCCACGCTTTGTGTCGAGTGGTTCAAATCTTTCCTTTGTTCACTCTGGTTGTCATAGCGACTCTTACATTGAAAGTCCCAACACTAGAGGGGGAAAGCAATAGCATTAAACATCGCGCTCTGAATGGCTGTAAACTATACGTCTACCGACAGGAATGTGCATGTGTTTAAGTTTTATATTGATCTACTCGTGAGCAAAATATTAACAGTTAACCGCTTTCTCAACAACTCTGGCATAGATAAGACGGAACTCACGTTGGTTATGTTAGCGAACTAGCCAAGTTAGCTTCATTCATTTGTTTATAATCGTGTAGAGCGGTTACATGCAAATTAAGGTGCGCTGGTGGACGGAGTTTTCTTGCTAAAACGCACATGGACGTGTCAATATGGGAAATTAATACAATTCCGAACGTTTATAATATGAACGCAAGCTCACCCGCACGGTCGCAGTTGTCAAAACGTGAGAATGCGGCGCTTCTTTCTGTGAGGTGCGCTGGCTAAACGAGTCCGGAGAGAAACAAGTGTCGGTTTTCATGAGAAACAGGAAGTTGGCTGCCCTCTACCAGCACGAAGACATCTTGTGAACAATACTGTACATTAAGACTTATTTAGCTCAAACCCTCTCATTAACATGTTTTTCCCACTCCACTGTGGATTACGTTGTGGACTTTGCCGTTTGTACAAATCGCACCCAAAAAAAAAAGAAGAAGAAAAATAAAAGCTGTTTCCGCCCGGTCTCGAACCGGGGACCTTTCGCGTGTTAGGCGAACGTGATAACCACTACACTACGGAAACCGATAGTAAAGCGATATTATAAGTACAATATAATCTAAAACAACACGTAAATGCAAAGATGGTTTAATACTGTATTAAATTTAGGATAGATCTGAGATGGCTCAATAAATACAGAGGGTTGCAAAAAAAAAAAAAAAGCTCGAATAAAGGCAGCATTGAACGTTTGTCCACCAGAGGTCTATAGTAAACGCCGGCAGGCCAAAGAGACGGAGTGTATAAACTCGAATGACATTTACAGAAAATAAGGTGCTCTCGTCACCAAAGAGTGCAATAGACTGTGATGTTTATTAAGTGCTTACATGCGCTCATCGGAATGAAAAATAATAAAATTGAGTTATGCAAAACACAAAGGCACTTTTCAAACCGAGCAAAATATTACAGAAAAAAAGGCTTTTATTTCTCATCTTGTCAGAAAAGAGAAACATGAACACTATGGAATTAAGGCAATCCATTTCTTTGCAGACTGTTCATATTCAAAGTTTTTGCTTTAAATATGATCACAAATAAACTATTTAATCCAGTCTGTCCACAGACTGGATTTAGGTGTTAAATTTCGGCACCTGGAAGCTTGAGTGATTGAGTTTGACATGCGTCTCTAGTTTCTAGTGTGAGAAACTTGGGGGCTGTCATATTTCTTTTGAGAAAAGATGACCCTGATTAAATGAACATTTACAGTATTCCTTTTAAAGATCAGATGTCTGCCTTTTTGGAGATTTGTCATGAAAAAAAAAAAAGCACAGACCACTCAACACCACACACCTTCATAAAATGTTTATTGATAAAAATGTTGTACAAATGGTCTTTACAAATCACATCAGATCTTTCAATCAGTACAATCTTTACTCATTTAAATGCAGATTTATACAGTACACTCCCTGACTTGGTTCATCTGATTGCACAAATTCACAAATTTTTAGAATATTCATAGTCATCAACAATATAGTTTCCCCAACTAACCAAATATATGTATAACTTTCAACATACTTGATGTAATTAAATCATATTTGTCTTACAACAGAGAACTGACTACTGTACATAGATGTGTGTTCTAATCAGAGCTGGATGAGTGTGATGGCTGACTCGTACCAAACCCAGAAGCCTGGGTAGACAGCCTCACCGAATGAAGCCTTAAAGCGGTGAATGAGAGACATTGTTTCACCGAGAGAGTAAAAAGACAGAGTTCCCCCACCGTGGTCCAGGAAGACCCCAATTCGAGAAGAGTATGGTGCATTGACCTCGATCTGGTCCTTGTTGTGGCGTGCAGAGTAGCTGGAGTCAGAGCAAAAGAGGCTCCAAGACTTGCGGTTGTAACCGATGCGACAGCTATCCCCGTAACCGGACCTCTTGATGCCTTTGTAGGTGACACCCATGGCAGCCCCCTCCCCACTCCAGTCAACCTCCCAGTAGTAGGCACCACCTGAGAGGGCCTCCATGCACAGGACCTGGGGCAAAGAGTCAAATCTAGCGGAATTGTCTCCGTAGGATTGGGGTTCTCTCCTGAGGGCAGCTTTCCTGTTCCCTCGGGAAAGGTGGAGCTGTCGGTACGCCGTGTTTGGGTCCAGAGTAAGCTGGCATGCATCTAAGAAGAGACACAAGGTATGGATTTTAGAAGATTACATCAAATCACGTAAAAAAACGGAAATGGTAAAACGCAAGATGAGAAAAGCTTATTCTTCACATGTCCCATCACCACTGCAGCAGCAGCTTCAAGTCCTAAATTTGAGCACAACAGTTCGATTCTTTCACCAACACAGGAAACGTAATCCCTCACTGAACAAGCAACACTATATGCTTAATTACACTGGTCACTTAATTTTACCCAAAAATGTGATCAGAGACGTAAAGAAACTTTCCAATAATTTTTGTGCTGATTCCAACCATTCCCTCATTTTCATAGCTATAATAACAATAAGATAAAATGTGGTATAGTCAAATATTTTTGTCACATTTTTTCAATTAGGAATTGGGCTCAACAACAGGTGGAATTTTTTTTCTGAAACTGTATAAGGACTGTGCCGGCCTGTGCATGTAACTGACGCAAATTGAAATGCATCCGAATTTTTTATTTTTTTTATTTATTTATATATTTTTTTTACAACCCCACAAATTTTTCACATAACATCGATAATTATTCAGTATATGTTTTCCACCAAAATGGGAGTGGTGGGATCCTCCACAAAATGAAAAAAAACAAATAGGGAAAAAAAATTAAATAATTTTTAAAAATGGATTGAAAAAAAAAATGAATCCGCAGGTGCCGGATGATGAGTATGAGAGGGTCGACTGTACTACTACACTACTGCTAATAGTAATCCTAATACCAATACAAAAACTGAATGTATTTTTGACACCGATTTTTAAAAATTGTGGGGGTTTTCGCTTTGTCTAGCTAGCACATCAGGTTTTTGACATATTTTCATTTTTTTGTTTTTAAGTCTGACCAGTAAAGCTTGTTCAATACATATTTTAATATGTGATGTAAATTATAGCATGACAATTCAGGAAAAAAATCCACCTGTTGCTCAAATCTTTATTCATAAATATTACAAAATGTAGAACCGTCTTACTTATTGTTAGTATTAGTATTATGAACACTTGATGTGCTTGAGTAAAACGAGGCAAAATTTGGAATCAGTGCAAAGAATTCATCGAGAGTTTACTTGCATCTTTGATTAAAAAAATAAGAAAAATATGTTTTTGTGTGACCAGTAATAACATAATACAGTACATATCACCACTCTTGTTATTGTATTAGTAACTTGTATGTTAATAATTTATTCTGTAATGTTTTGTCTGTTATTTGTGAAGCATTTTTCAAGGTACGTCACAATGATTTAAAAATGCACAACACACCATGACTGATTAAAAGTAAGTTTGAATAAAGCATGTTCTTAGACATGGATCGTTCTATGCAGAAGAAAGGAGTCGCTGTGGAAAAGGCTCAAAGGTAAGATGGGAACGTGGATTGAAGCAGAAAAGCGTGAGACCCTCTGGCTTTACACATCAAACAAATGAGAATGATTGCAGGGGTTAGATGTCACCTGCCTGCTCTGTCTTTCTCTCTCTCTCCCTCTCCAGATCACAGTTGGTGGGACACCCGGCGGCCCCTGCTAGTTCTGCCCGGTTTATTATCTGGAATGCCAGAGGTATCAACACTGCTTGTAAGTTTGACCACAAACAGAAACCTGCTGTAACATAACTAGCATATTGCATTGTAAATCTCAGGCTTGGATGCATACAAGCATTCCTGATTTATTTTTAAAAAAAAAATAATCATAAAAAAAAAGTATTTTTGGCTCTTATCAAAGATAGCTTTTTTTTAACCCTAATCTTTTTACAGCAAATCAGTATCACTTTCTCCGTTACAAGGTGGGACAAATAAAGTACAGTATGTCCAGAAAAAAACGTGTTGGGTTTGTGGTCAGCCACAGGGTCTGACAGAGGAGCTGATGAGCACCAAATGCAACTTAAGCGCTGAAATGAGCGAGAAGAGAGTACAGGAATCAACGGAAGCGAAATCAGCTGACACTCACATTTCAGGAAGTCGTCCCTGTGCTGTGGTTCCTGCACTTGCACAGATCTGTACATGGGAGCGTCATCTGCAGTGGTACCAAAAACAACAAAAACATCCTGATCAGAACATGTTGTGTAAAAAATAAAGTGCTGTTAAAGCAGATAAGCAAAACTTGATGTCTGTGCTGAGCAAAGTAAACCGTAACTTCATGGTATTTACAGGGTCAAGGCAAACAACGGCTGGATTCAAAGGACAATGGGTGTGTTCATGTAAACTGAAGTCACATTACGTACAATCAAAGTAAACATTTGAACAAGTGGCTACCAAGTGACGTAAAAATTACGCCACATGAATAAAATACAACAGCAGTGGGAAAATATTCGACTGAACTGTGCACAACTTTGTAGAAGACAGACAATTCTTGACTTTTTCAAGCCAAGTGATGCAAAAGTCAACCAATGCATTCATTTCAAATTGAAATACACCCCTTTGATGACTTTGTCCTGCCTGCACAATACAGAGCTGATATGTCGCTAAGGATAAAACGAAAAGTATACAACAGAGTGCATGTTGTAAAGTAAGCCATGTTTAGAATGTGAAGTAGGGCTGGGTAATTCATTGGATTATCATCGTGAAAGAAAAAAAGATTATTGTACCAAGCGGTGCGGTGTATATGCAAGTTCCACACGTTGTCAAAGTACCCTGAATGCACCATACTACTTGCATGGCAAGCGTGTGACGTTATTTGATTCTGCCCTGCTTGTGCTTTAAATTGTTTAATGACACCCCAGTTAGAGTTTAGTATAAAAGAAAAACTCAACAAAAATAATTACATGCCTTATATATTTAAATACAAGACGTGCTTCGTTTTTAAAACATCGTCTTTGCTAATGCTAAAGTCAATGTAAAATAACATTGACGTGCTAACGGGAAATTAGTATCGCGCTCTGAGAGTGATATTCTTTCAAATAATGAATATTCATACACAAACACTACACAAGTAAAACAGCAATGCTCAAAGGCACACATTCTTCCAATCTTTGAAAAACGTGTTAAAATTATTTCACACTAATAGGTTGCAACTGTCTTCTTTGACCCTTCTTGTCTCAAAAGTGTATTCTAGGCACTGCTCAGCAAGAACACAGTAGTGATTTTAATTTGGGTTTTTTTTCTATGTATAGTTTTTTTTTTTTTTTACTTTTTTAGTGGTTGTTTTTTTTTCAAGTTCTATTCAAAGTTAAATTTTCAAGGATTCAAGGCTACATCAGAATGAAAATGCAGGAAACTTGAAATTGACATGACATTTACTATTTTATTTTTTACTTGACAAAGAAAACACAGTATTCAAGAATAAAGTGTTCAACATGCAAGAATGTATGTGAATGAGGATGATTGTTTTGAATAGTTAAGTTTTGGTATAGTTTTTTGAAATATTAAGTTATGAGATCAATGAATAATATGTTTTATTAATCCTGATTTAAATATCAAATATCGTGATTATTATTTTTTTCCATAATCACAGTCATAATGTGAAGACATTTCTGCATCTGCCAAGCCCAATTGCAGTTAAGGGTGACAACATAGTTTGTTGTTTTAAAATTTAAGTAATAAAATTTTATGACGGCAATAATTTGACCCTGAGTTGGATTAGTTGTAAATGCATTATTTTCAATAGGTGAACTGTTGAGAAATTTGGATGAACTGGATCTCCCTTTTTGGATGGCGTATGCCAAAATCGGCACTCAGTTTGACTGGCCACAGAAAAAAAAAAAGTTCAAAATTAGGTTTTCACCTCACTCACCTTTATATGCACGTTTCTTTTTACCATCCTCCAGTTGACAAAAGGTCATTTTGTTCACTGTAAACACAAATATGTGTTGGCATTGTCAGAGAATAGCAATGGATTGCATAATAAAGCCACGTAATAATCACAATAAGTGACTCATTCTCACCTGTCTTGGCTACTTTAACCAGTTCATCATTGCCAAATTCATTCAGGTGCTGTTTCGTCTCAGACACGGCCTTAGTAACTGGATCGAAGGTGAAGTAAGGGTTCACGGTCACTGTGGGCAGCTCCTCAGCCTCGGTCTGGGCTATCAGCATGTGGTAGCTCTGATAACGAAAGGAAAAAATATGGAGAAGTAAGGGTACACTGTCGCATTTCAGTGAAAATTAAAAAAAAAAAAAAAACAATCAAATAAAGTGCACCGAATCATATTGTTGTTGTTCAGTCGCCGCGTTACCTGAATGAAGTGGATGTGGTCCTCAGTGCGCGACAGCTGAGTGATCTCATTGTCTCTCCTCTTCAGGTCGGTGATCTCGTGGGTCAGACGCTCCATGTGACCATCGGCATTGTTGAGTGCCGCTCGCTTATTGGTGGAGATCATTTTGGCCATCTCTTGCTGCATTCTCTCAATGGAGCGGATCATATCGCTAAACATCTTCTCGCATTCCTGCATTGCTCTATGGGCTGAGTTCTGCGCAGGAAACAGGGGGGCAGGCCATAAATCAAGCGGGTGTCAACATTTTTTTTACAAGTATCCTGAACAAAGCTTTCCCAACATGAAGGAATGACAAACGTGTAGGAAGTTGATTCAGCATCCGATTCAATCTGCAAGTGGTTTGCCTGGTTTTCTCATCCTGATAAATGACTGTTCCGAACCTTGAGTGCATCAACTGCTTGTTTCAGTTCCTCCATCTGTTTCAGTCGATCATGAATCCTCTCCTGGATCTCAGCCTGGGTGGCACCTAAGCGTTGCTGTGGAGGTGACAATGATTGGATTAACTTGTCACAAACCGTCGGGAAAGTAGCAAAATTTACAAAAAATCTGACATTTAGATTTTTTTTTTTTTTTACCCCACTTTGTTTGATTATAGCAGGGGTAGGGAACTCCGGTTCGTCAAGAGCCATATTGCACCTGTTTTTGATCTCTCTCTACTTCAACACACCTGATTCAAACGATCAGCTCATCAGCTAACTCTGTGGAAGCCTGGCACAATCATCATTAATTGAATCAGGTGTGTTGGAATCGGGACAACTCTAAAACAGGCAGGATATGGCTGTCGAGGAACCGGAGTTCCCTACCCCTGGATCATAGTATTGTACAATGTCACTTAATTGCTTACCTGTTCTTCCGCCCTCTCCTGCTCGGCAGACACCATGTCGTGCCCTTTGTGTTCCTTCACCGTACACAGGACGCAGATACACATTTGGTCAGTGCGACAGAACAGCTCCAGACCTTTCTGATGCTGGGGACAGATCTGCCGGTCCAGATGGCCGATTTCGTCCACCAGCTTGTGCCGTTTAAAAGTCGCCGACTCGTAATGGGGCTTGAGGTGCCTCTCGCAGTAGGATGCCAAGCACATCAAGCAGGTCTTGATGGCTTTGTTCTTCTTGCCAACGCAGATGTCGCAGCCCACGTCCTGCGGTCCGGCTATGTTGTAGTCAGGGGACGGTGGTGGCGGCGGGAAGCCGTCCGAATTGCGTTGCATGGTAGAATGCCGAGAACCTCCAACGCGTCTCGGCGTCGGCCTCTTGTTGTAGGTAACCCGGCACTGAGGGCACAGGTATGTGCCCGTGTGGTCTGCGTGGTCCCAGTATGTCTTCAGACAAATGGAGCAGAAAATATGCCCGCATGGAATTGACACGGCATCCCTGAGGTATTCCTTACACAGGTGGCAGTTATCTTGCTCGGACGCCATGGTGTGCAACTGCTTCGGTCCTTTTCACTCAATGCTGTGACACTCAATGGATTGTGTCAGCACAGCAGCAAAATGATCCCAACCCGACTACTGTCGTAAAGTTATATGGAGTAAACAGAGGGAGAGGCTAAACTGGTTAAGCCGAAACCAGTAAAACAAGGGCGGGGCAAGGCAAGGGCACAGCAAAACGTCTTCATCAGTTCGAGAATGAATAAAATGTGAGATGACGTGGTCATTGAGTAGTTTCATCATTTCTTTTGAATGGGATTGCCTGTAGACACTCCAAATAAAAAGGACTTCAAATCAGAATTTAGATGGGACCGAATGAACTTTGCACCGCCGATTTGCATTTGAATGAAGAATAAGAACAATGAGGCGTATCTGAAACAATACAGGCGTGTCACAGTTATCATGTAATGATAGCTATTGAAGTCATAGTGCGCCACGAACAGATTGTTTGCACGCCTCTTTTTTATGACGATCGGCCGTCATGTCTCATCAATGAAATCCGGAGGGATTGCGTTCCTGCAGTGATGCGCGGTTAATTGCTTTGGTTAGATTCATTTGGCTTTAATGCTGGACCAGTTATATTTCAACCACGACCTCGCCAAGTTACTCATCAATGTAACTTTTTAGCATTCATTTAAAACACTCATTTCGACTGACGTTGAGCATACGGGTTCCGTGGATTAGCAATGAGACTATGTTGCTGCAGACACACTTTTTGAACAAGAGGAATGTTTTTTTGGTGTTTTTTTTCCTCTGGGTATAAAAAAATACCTTCAGATGAATGTTTCATTTTACAGTGAACACGCATACGCGTACACACATACAAACACAGCTAAGATGGAGTTTCAGGGTTGTTGGAATGGAGTGGAATGCGACTACACTTGATAGCCCAGATAACAGATTCCATTGTTAAAGAGCCAAGATGGCCCCTGCAGAGTGGGCTACTAACAGGTCTGTTGCTCACCAACAACAGCTGATATGCTCGAGCAAAAGGAAAAGGAGAACAGTGTATCGAAATGATGCAAAGTGAGCCAATCAATCACAACAAACATCAATAACAGACGATGCTCCTTTTAATTGTAACAAGACTTCATATATCTTTTTTGAAGAACGAATGATTGTCGTGATTCTGATTATTTTTCTTATGATTCATTAAAATTTGCCTGGTTAGAAATGTTGCATGGTTTTTCACAGCGGCACATGAGTTCATATGATTAATGAAACTGAAATGCAAATCCTGTGAAAATAAACGTTCATTGAAATTCCATAGAGCCGCATTCTTTCGAGTTTCAACAAATCTCCTTGGCTGTAAATTGACACTGAGGAGGTTTTGATTATGAAAACTTGTCTGTACTTTGTTCTGCCAACATAAATGACCTTGGTTTGGACAGTAAATGGACTTTGCTTCCATAAAACAACAAAAAAAAAAACAACGTTTTTATGGCGAAGAGGAATCTATTGGCCAATGATTACTGCACTTCATTCTAGTCATTCCATAGGATGTCTGTTTAGAGGATTAGTTCGATTAAAATAATTTTTATTCAACATAACTAACTGACGAAAAGTTTGTTTGCCAATCTGAAGCGAAGGATGTGTCTGTGCATAAAAGTATTAGGGCTACATCACTAATAGGAAAATGAAAGCAAAATCTGCAAAGGTAGGAGATGAAATATGTCACGTGACAAGAGACCCTAATGTTTGGAGAAAAAAAACGATTTTTAGAAATTCTTTTATGAGTCGAAAAGACTTATTTTACAAAACTGTCAGAAGAAAAAATGTTCTTATTATTATTCATGTTATTATTATTATTTGTGGTAGTAGTACTGATAACAATGGTCAAAGTTCCCACAGAAATAGCTGATACCAGCCACTTTTGTTGTTCTCTTACATTCATTGGATATTTTTACTGAATATATTTTATTAAAATTGTAATTGATGATTAAAAAAAACAATAACAAAACACATTTCCTCTCATGTTTTAGTTTCTGAGAAACACACGCAAAGGTTGGTGCATGAAAATATTTAATTGTTTTACTATGCAGCGAATTGTTGTTGAATTATTCCAATGTTATCTTGTGGAATTAAAAGTGGGGGGTGGGGGGGGGGGGTTCTTATTTTTGTGAGTCACACTCAAACTTTAGTTTCCAATGTTGTGCACATTCAGACATTGGCAGTCACACTTGTCCGTGTCTTCACTTTGGGTACCTACCAAAAATCACTTTTGTGTTTTTGTGGCATCATATATTTAGAATGGTGTCTTCCTGTTTTTATTACACTCCCTCAGTGAACTCGCACTTTGTTTCCTTCCATAAAATAGCCATGTGTGCTTGCCTGCGCTTTACCCCGCCGAGTGCATGCCCGCCTCTATCGTAAGAGATGCTGACCTTTCACCTTGAACTCGGTTTAACGACAGATGACTGTAGAGTATCTGTTTGCTCAAAACAGACCTCCTCAGTTCACAACAAGCGGTTGACTCTTTCCACAATCCTGTAATTAAAACAAATTAAAACTGCCCTGTATCCAAAACATGATCAAGTTTCATCGAGTACAACGACATTGTGGCTGCACAGTCTTCCCTTTTTTCTATATCAGAAGTGTGTTAAGTGTTTTCCCCTCCGCAACAGCTCAAGGTAGTTAATCTGTAATCACAGGTTGCACCCTCTACTCTGGAGGAAGGAAAGGGGGGGGAAAAAAAACTGCCCTATCACAACCTGACCTAATATGGTGAAGTAATATGCATGAAGTCATGCAGGATACTGAACGAAGAGCGGATACTGCACTTTTAATTGCTTTAAAATGTGTTTCGTTGATGTTGTTTCCAGTTCCGTTGCGGAAAGTAATCTTTTTTTTTCAGTGTTCATAAAAATAAATAAATAAATAAATAAATATTAGAATGACTACGGTCGTGTGTAACTCATCGCCCAGGCCTGACAGAAACGCAAATGAGGTGTTTGTGATGTCAGCGTGCACTTGCCTCTTGTGGCTAATTTGAACAGTGGAGTCGGCAGCTTTCCACGTGATGTAACACTCAAGTATGTCAAACATCTACACACACCTGCAGCTCACAGGAATGTTCCGTTCGCGCATGGCTGCATCTGCGGCTCCTTCTGCTGAACAAACAGATGCAATCTCCATATCTGCGGTTACATATTGACCTCTAGGGGTGCATTTGACCGTCCCAACTGGTTACAATGTAAGAAGTATAACTCGGATCAAAGGCGCGGGAAAAGGATGTTTTCCTGAAAATCTACAAGCTTGCGACATCCGTGTTTGTATATTGGGTGGTCCCTTAAATTCCAGCGGTACCTAACCCTCCGTTTGTGTTTGTTGGACTGTAACCGGTTTAAGACAATGGCGATTCTGTCCGACAACAATAGGTGGAAATACAGCTGTTGAGAAGTGCGCGCAATTCTTCCCCAGATGAGCCACAGGAGGAATTGGAATTCAGCTGTGGAGGGGAAATGAAGGCGTTTTCGAGCATATTTCTTTTCTCGTTTTGAACTTTCCACATTTCACTCATTCTCTCTTTCAGCCTTTTCGTTTCCTCTCTTTCCGGCCTACAAGGTTCGCTCTCCCTCCCTCCTGCTTTCTTTCTCTCCTCCCTTGCTCAACCTGCTTATCTGAACAGGGCAGGGCTGCATACACTCACACGGCGCAGGAGGCGGGCCTTGTCTGCTTTCAATCAATAACCTCTGGAATTCAGAAATACAAGTAGGTCCTGTCTCTGGCAGGCTGTACCACACTCAGGAGGGCGGGCTCCCACGCAGACTCGGCTCAGCGCTCTTTGCTCCCGGCATTTTCTCTCCACTTCCTCAGGACTGAAAGCGTTCCGTGTGCCCACCACAATGGCTGACCACACGTCTCCAGACTACTTTAGTTGTACCCTGTGCGTGAACCTCCTGAGGGACCCTGTCGCTATTCCTTGCGGTCACAGTTTCTGTATGGACTGCATCAGCGGCTACTGGAATGAGGCGGACTACACGGGGATATACATTTGCCCTCAGTGCAAGATCACCTTCACCCAGAGGCCCGTGCTGCGGCCCAACGCCACCCTCAGCATGGTGGCTGAAAAGATCAAGAAGAGTGGTCTGAACCTGAACGTCCACATGCCCCAAGGGAACGGCTATGCCGGGCCAAGCGACGTCCCTTGTGACTTCTGCTCCGGGAAGAAACTCAAAGCCATCAAGTCCTGCCTGAACTGTTTGGCATCCTACTGTGAGAAACACCTGAAGCCACACTATGAGTCAGCCACATTCAAAAGGCACAAGTTGGTCGACGAGTTGGGAAACTTGGACAGGAAGATTTGCCCGCAGCACCAGAAGTCCTTGGAGCTCTTCTGTCGAACCGACCAAATGTGCATTTGTGCCATTTGCACAGTCAGTGAACACAAAGGCCACGACATCGTCTCTGCTGAGGCCGAGAGGAGTGAGAAACAGGTAGGGTCGTCGGTGAAAATGCTTTACTTTGTTGTTCGACAACACAAATACGACAGCTACCTGTTAGATCACTTTACAAAGAGGCTCAGAGAACAAACATGTGTACTCGTGTCACAGTGTCACAGTGGTATGGTTAGACAAGAACCATTCGACAGGGCATGTTGGCTCACTGAAAATTATCTGTTTTTTTCCCCAACCTTCAGGAAAACCACCGCACGTACTTTGCCCTATTTTTCCAATGGTATCACCTAACTTGGCGGGCATTCACCGCCAAAACCAACGCGGCTCTCTGATTAGTTGCGTGGAGTGTTTGGGGGGAGTGTCTCGCTTATCACTACCGAAAGTTGATTTTCAGTGAATGTGGTGTTCCATCTGTGGGATGGTTACACAGAAACTTGTTTTCCTGTGCCATTTCCCACCTGTGGGAGGAGGCTCGGAGTGATACTGGAATGTCAGGGAGTCAAGGCTTTCAGCCGCTCGAGATCGTGAATCAAAGCCAAACACAATCGAGGCGCTCAAGTGCTGTGAGGAAACACAGACGGTCAGTAGATTGTGTTGTGTTTGAATCGACATTGTTTATTGTACTTTATGCCCCCCCCTCCCCTGCCTCCCTGCCTTCCATTTCCTCACACGAAAGTCTCGT
>CAAKHF010017651.1:20263-55138 GCA_901007745.1 Hippocampus kuda | reverse complement strand
CCACCCCCCATCTGAGATCAAACCTGCCCCATATTGAGAAGCCTCTTTGAATAAGGTTTATGAGACATGCTGAGTTGGCTGCCTGTACTGAGCTTTCAAATATGACCCCTGTATTTTCTCAACGACAACAATCAAGCCAGCATGACATTGAACTATAACTTTGAGATTTTCTGAAATGCGCTTATTAGTATGATACTAAGAAATCCTTTGTTCCAGAAACTCTTGGGAATCTCCACAGCCGAGATAAGACAAAAATGTCAAGAGCGCGTAAAGGAGCTGGAGGAGTTGAAGACGGCGGTGGATTCATTAAAGGTAAGGTCAAGCATTAGAAACTCAGGCTTTAGGATGGCAACGGTCCCAGAACCCGTTGTTATTATTCCTCCTTTATTTCTTATCGTGAAAACGGTTTGGTAAAAACAACAAGACAAATTGAAAGTGGACTAGCAATGAATTGCGCTTAGCCTCGAGGGGGTCCTCTCTCATCACATGACCTTCAAGTTACATCTCATTTGTCTGCACAAATAACACACGGCTCAAGATAGAGTAGTCGTACCTCCAGTAAAACGCATCCGTCGTGTTTTCGTGCAGAACTCGGCCCAGCGAGCCATGGTGGAGAGTCAGAAGATGTTTGAGGACATGATTCGTTCCATCGAGAGGATGAGGTCAGAGGTGACCAAACTGATTGGGATCAATGAGAAGGCTGCATTCAACCAAGCCGAAGCATTGGTCGAGCGTCTGGAACAGGAGATTGACGAACTGAAGAAAAAGGAGTCAGGCTTGAAGCAGCTTTATTCTACAGACGACCACATCCACTTTTTGCAGGTATCCTACTTCAGAAACATGGCAGGACTTGATCCTGGCGTGACCTTTTTTTTTAAATGTATAAAAATTCACAAACACAATAATAATACATATAATAACACACCATATTGTGACAATCCAAAACAGCTAAGCTATGGTTTATGATTGATGTGAGTTGACAATAAATGAACTGTTTTTACATTCTTACATACAGATACTGTGATCCTGAATGTATTTTTGCACGGGGCATATTATTTACATGAATTATTTGTCAAAACTTGCTTCCCTCAGAACTTCAACTACCTGTGCACCCCCACTGATGATGGCTTCATACCAAAGGTGACCGTGAACCCCGACTTCTCCTTTGGGGCCGTCAGGAAAGCTGTAGCCGAGATCAAGGAGCGGCTGGAAGAATTTGGCAGGGAAGAGCTGCTGAAGATCTCCAAAACAGGTTTGTCTGATTTTCGCAAATAAAAGTGCACCAGAAAAGCTCAAAAAATATTTTAAAAAATGTATACCGTGTCTTACAGTGAATGATGTTCCGGTGTACACTACGGAAAGTCGAACACTGGACAGAAGAAGCAGAGGTAGGCTGATGCGCAAAAATAGTTCGAATATACCGGACCAGAGTGGGGCTCATTTTCCGCTCTGAAGTTTCACGGCTCAAGGCTGGCCCACATATGGTCACAATGTTTTAATCTAAATCTACAATTTTACCCTCATTAGTGTATCAATGTAAAACCATTCTCTCCAAAAATATTCAGATTGTATTTGATCAAAATCACAACTCAACGTGTTTCTAAGATCACGATTGGTGTGACTTTGAAGAAATATGAGAACAAAGTAGATAGTTAAAGTGGACAAAAAGACAAAAATGAGACCGATAGGAATGTGTACTTAACATTGAATAACACACTTAGCATTGAATACTACAGATTTATCAAACAATGTTAAGACAGAGACATTTACGCAGCTAACATGGCGTTTCCTGTTAGCATTCCATTTACAACTTTGTCGCAGCACTTCCGGTACACCGCTCAGTGGACTGACACCAACTTGATGATAGTCACAGAGCAACACGCACTTCAATCGAGAAAGGTTTTTCCTGCCTGCTTTGTTACCTTTACAAGTCACACCCGTGATTGTTATGCCTCTTTAATGTGGTATTTTGTACAGGCAGGGTATAATAGAGTCACAGTGGCGTTTCTTGTTGTGTATGAAATTATTGCAACTTGGTGACATCTGTAGTCAGTGCTCGATATAATGTATTGGTCTACCAATAGCAATTAATGTGTTAGTACTTCATTTGTACGATACAATAGAATTCATCTTTATTCATATAGTGCTTTCACAAAAGCTGCAACAAGGCAACTGTACATGTAAATGTTACAAATGCACTTTATTTACTGATTTCAAAATGTATCCTCGGTCTGGAGGAAATTAATGTGAGGGCTGGAAAAGCTGCTCAAGCATAACTTGTAGCACCCCGGGCCCACAGGAAATCACCTGGTTCTCCAGATTACCCACTCCTGTCCTGACCCGTCAATGCACGAGTTCTAACAACACAGCCGACAGATTTTTTAAATGCTGTTTAATTTGCAGGTAAAGACCACAATATGACCGCAGTGGACAGCAACCCCGCCACCCCAGAGCCAAGGAGCAGAGCAGATTTTATCAAATGTATGTATTCACAATAGCTTTTTAAAGGAGGCAAATTATGCTTATGTCACATTTCTGGAATGCTTTTGTCAAAATAGCCACACATTACACACCCTATTTCTTGTCTGGCTGAAATTAGCCCATTTTCAGGGGCTAGCCCTCTCATATGCAAGTAGGCTATTGTCTACCTCGACCCGATATATTTGTCGATCTGAGCCAATGGTGAATCTGGCTTTCGCTACAATGACTATTCTGGTGGGGTAGTTGTTAATTCGGGGGATGCAGCATGTTTCTTGCAACTGGAGTTATGGGAGCAGTATGAGACTGGGGGGTGTCTCCGCATGATACTGGCAGTGTAGTTCGGCCATCACTTGAAAGTGGCTCTGGATCTTTGTCCACCCTCGTAGATCATGTCATGGGTGGAAAAACTCATGGGGACAATTATTATGTAAAATAGCCTCACTGTTACATAACTGTGAAGTGGTAATGCAGAACAGTTTGCTCACAATGCAAAATGGACAGATCAAAGATTTACAGTACCTGGTTGTTTCGTTTCACAATGAGTGCTTGGGTAGGCACCACGGAGATTGATATTTGTATACAAGCCATTAAAAAGTAACATTTGCATTATATGTCCATTTTAGCACTATTAAATTTGACTTCACGTACTTCAGTTAGAAAATAAAAGTGTATTGCTTCTCATAATGTAGACTTCTGTCAGCTGAAGTTGGATCCGATCACAGCCTACAAAGAGCTGTACATCTCTGAGCACAGCAGAAAAGTCATCCGAACCAGGGACCTGCAGCCATATGGGGACAACCCAGACAGGTTTGACAGTTTTGCCCAGGTTCTGTGCCGGGAAGGTCTGTCTGGCGGCCGCTTCTATTGGGAGATCGAGTGGAGTGGGGAGTTCTCCATCGGAGCGGCCTATAGGGGCATCAGCCGGAAGGGCAAAGGCTCGTTGTGTCTGCTGGGCTACAACGATAAATCCTGGAGTCTACTCTGCTCCGACACTGGCTACTCAGCCTGGCACAACAGAGTTGATAAAGCCGTCAGCGGCCCTCACTCTCCGAGGATAGGCGTGTACTTGGACCATAGCGCAGGCGTGCTGGCTTTTTATAGCATTGGAAGTAGTAGCATGACGCTGCTGCACAGGTTTGAGACCACGTTCACTGAGCCCCTTTACCCAGGCTTTGGAGTTGGAACCTCGGTCAAAATCTGCACCATCAAATGAACATATTTGACCCAACACTTACATTTTGATGTCTTTTACTGAATGATGCTTTTTAAATATATATTTTTGCATAACATTGACAATGTTACACTGTTTAGAGCTGTTTTCCACCAAAATGTGTAAACCGTCACATACTGTATTATTATACATTTTCAAAATCAAATTACTGTAACACTTTCAAAGATCACTGCCAAAAAAAAGGCCTTTAAAAGTGGTATGCTTCACCTCAAGTTACAGTGCATGTCACATCCTGATATTTCATATTTATCTTGCGTGAGAGGATGTGTCAAATGTTCTTATAATCAAAACAGATAACTGGATGTATTGTCGCATTTTTCTTTGTGACCATAATTTTAAAAAACTGGAAAAATGATTTCATGCCCTCATATTTGCCTTTTCACAGTTCAACTAACCTATTATTTAACGTTATGCATGTTTACTTACATAGGCGACTGTTTATTGAAAACCCTGAAGATAATTGTTGTACAAAACAGTCTTATTTTATATTTTGGTAAGATTTATAGTTTTGAATAAAGAGCGAAAAAAAAGAGGTAGTTTGCTTCATTGTTTTTTTTCCACCCTCAAGGCAAGTTATGTAAGTACACATGACAAGTGTTGTCGAACACATGTGTGTCGTCTAGCAAATGTACCATCAGCTCCCTCTAGTGGATGATGACAGTAACTTTTTTTTTTTTTTTTTAAATTTTACAGTACAGTATTTGTTCTGAGGGTGCCCGATGTCAAACTTTCTCATGCTTCTGCCTCCACGTTGAAGTTCCTGTAAACCAAAACGATTGAGAAGCTCCAGGTTAGGCCAACCTGGTCACAAGACATTAACATTATTGAGCATTTGACTGGTAAGATGAAGCAGGTGGGTTCGGAAACGAATTCTGGAATTCCTGCGAGGCTGCGTTCTTTGCCGTTCCACTTTTTTGTTGTTTTGGAAGGCATTCATGGGCTGATTGTTACTGAATAATACTTTTGTATTACACAATGTGTATGTGACAATCAAAAACTGACCTTTTTGTACAAACTGACAATATACCATTAATAATACAAAAATGTACTTTGTTATAATAAGCAAAATCTAAAAGGTGTGACTTTTCATATAAGCAGTTTCTGATACTAATCGATCAACTACTACTCATTTGCTGTTCCTACAACTTAAATAAGCAAAAATACTTCTCAGGTACTGTACATAAAAATAATGAACATATCTGGGGAGCATCGAAAAAGACATTTCACCAACTACTCTGCCTACTTGGAGGTTGGAAAGTCAAATACCTCAGAGTTACTACAACAATGCATTAGAGAGACAATATGAAGAAAACAGTTTTTGTAATAATACACATCTGTTTATTGTTCCCTAACATTTTGTAGGAAGCAGAGCATACAATGCTCAAGAGGAAAAGAAAATAGACAGTCCAAAAGTTCAGACATTATAGCCAATAATTCCTCCTTTTCCAATGCATTCGCCAATGTAAAACCACATCAGTACTTCAGTAGCCACCAGCCCATTCCTTAGAGCATCCTGTACAGAATGGAAAAAAAAACATTCTGAATAATAATTTAACAGTTACAGCACCGTAGTCTAATCAATGTAACAGACACAAAAGCCATTAAGACAGAACACGAGTCAACGGTTTTAAACTGAATGACGGATGAGCTCCATTTCAAGCCGCTGAAAATACCTTTAAACACTTGAACCAAAAAATAAGTAAAAATCTCTCAACAGATTGCTCAAAACGTCAGGATGGCCGGAAAGGATTTTGGATTACCAAACAGAATTTGACCATGTTCTGTACGGTCAAGGTCAACTGGAGAGCATTCACAGTGATTTACTTTCATGCCATTTTATGTTACGGCTTTATTTCAAAATGGAATAAATTAATTCTAACCTTGAAATTCTACACACAAGAATTAATTCTGACAATTAAGTAGTTCTTGAAATAATAGATTTGCACATTTAAAAAATATATCTTTCCCTCAATATTGACTAGTCTGTCAGGTCCTGCTCCTCAAAACCATCCCACATCATGTTGTGGGAGTGTTTTGCATCCCTGAAGGGATGGTAGTGCCCAGGTGATAAGCTGTGCCTCGTTTCCTCCAAATACGACCAGTCCGCGGTTGGGCACCCATGCAGTAAAATAATCTTACACAGCACCGCTCGACAGTGTCGGTGTGACTTTGCATTGTTATAATTGTGAAAAGTGATGCAGCTCTTGCATAGGATCTCAAATTGTGCAAGCGTCAGGATCGTGTAGGTTGTTTTGCTGATAAAAACACCAACTAACAATTATTTTCGTATTGTTCTTACTCATTTTAAATAGCGTTTGGAAAAAGCATGATCAAGCATCTGTGAAACCACGTCAACGCACCTTGACTGTTGTTTGTCCAAGGCGTCCCGTCTGGAAACCTTTGATGATGTTGGATGCCCCCTCGATGGCCTTGGGGATCTCGGCTGGACTAGGTGGAACAAGTTCAACGCGGGCGTAATGCCAGAAGGTTGCTAGCCGAGGTTTGGAGTAGGTGACAGCGGCTGAGAGATGAGGACACACGATCAGCCAACATAATGACTGCTAATGCTAACGTTAGCGCTGAGCTTCCGACAAAATAAAACGATCACTCAGCAACTAACCACGAACCAAACCGCAATTACCTATTTAATCATAATCAATACACGTTATGGCAACGACAAAATGCGCCAACTCGCAATAGCTACGACTGTTATTCTGTTAGCAACCAGCCAGGGTAGGTCATGGTAACTCAACGGACATAGTGGAACCAAAAAAGAAACAGCGAGTCCGAACTGGACACGCATTATAGAACTGCAACAAAACAAATACACACACACAAAACTTACCGCCAACCATACTTGGCACTTTAGCGACCAGCTTTTGCACGGCTTGTGCCATTTTGAGACGGTAATCGACGCTGTTCGATCGTCTGATGCGAGCCGACTGAATGTCACCTCCAGCAAAAGGACCCGTATCAAGAGCTGCCCAAACATTTGCCTGTACATAATTGCTCGTGTCTTGTGTACAAGGGCAAAAATATTAGTGATCAATAAAAAATGTATATTGCTAAATTTCTGCCACGAGTCGTTTTGATACGATAAAAAAAAATCGGTAATTCTAAACAGTATGAGGAACGTCATTGTCAAAACCAGCCCAGATTACACCAACACTCGCTTTATGAAAAGGAAAACTATAGTATATTGGATTTGTATGCCATTAATATTTTAAATGAGCGTTTTCAGGTTTATTGACATTCATAAACTGCGATGAAATGAAAACAAAATTATTAAAACATTTTCAATACTAAAAACATTCCCTGTGATTGGCTGGCAACCGGTTCAGGGTGTCCCCCGCCTAGTGCCCAAAGACAGCCGGGATAGGCTCCAGCATCCGCCGCGACCCTTGTGAGGATAAGTTGATCGGAAAATGGATGGCTGGATGGATGGAAATCATTATTCCATGCAAGGTCACAAAAACTTGACGATGTGATTTCATATTAAATATTTCTTACATTGTTCATAGTTTGTTTTGGTCTGACTTTACTTCCACTTCATTCATGTGGAATCATTAAACTGTATTGGCAGCAGTTAGCTTGTTAGAGCTACTGCCCCGTAGTAGTGATGGCCAGATGAAACTTAAAAGCACTTAAGCTTTCAGGCCAGATGAAGCCGCCAGTGAAGTCAGAATAGTAAGGAAATTTGCCTTGGTTCTCATTCTCAAGCATAAATATAAGCAACTCGAGCATGTATTCTGTGCAACACAGAATTCTCAAGAGTACTTTCATGACTAAAAATTAAGCCTACAGCAGCAGACACCAAACAAAATGGAGTTGCTGGGCGTATAAAATTATGTTAAATACACCATTTTAATATACATTTAATTTTAGACATTTTAATTGCTATATTTTTTTCTCAATGTTAAAATCCCCGATTGGTGAGAGCATGGGCCTTCCCGTTGCAAACACACCAACTAGTAATCAGAAAACGCAAATCTCAATATCCCTCACAACAAATTGTAACGGAATCTTTGTTGAGTTTAATCTTTTATTCAATCACATTTAGCAAGTCATACATAACATGTTAACTTCAGAGATTTAAGCATGGAATCCTGAATTGCTCTAGAGCCCACCTCGCAGACGCAGGACAAGATGGAGGGTTGATTCTTTCTGGATGTTGTAATCAGAGAGTGTGCGGCCATCTTCTAATTGTTTGCCAGCAAATATCAACCTCTGTTGATCAGGGGGTATTCCTTCCTTGTCCTGGATTTTGGCTTTCACATTCTCAACCGTGTCACTATCCTCAACCTCAAGAGTGATGGTCTTACCAGTAAGGGTTTTCACAAAAATCTGCATGCCACCTCGTAGACGCAGGACGAGATGAAGCGTAGCCTCCTTTTGGATGTTGTAATCTGAGAGGGTACGGCCATCTTCAAGTTGCTTTCCAGCAAAGATCAGCCTTTGTTGGTCAGGGGGAATACCTTCCTTGTCCTGGATTTTAGCCTTGACATTCTCAACTGTATCATTGGCTTCAACCTCAAGGGTGATGGTCTTGCCAGTGAGGGTCTTCACAAACAACTGCATGCCACCTCTCAAACGCAGGACGAGATGAAGAGTAGCTTCCTTTTGGATGTTGTAGTCAGAGAGGGTGCGATCACATCCCAGCTGTTTGCCAGCAAAGATCAGCCTCTGGTGATGAGGTGGAATACCTTCCTTGTCTTTGATTTTGGCTTTAACATTCTCAACAGTATCACTGCCCTCAACCTCAAGAGTGATTGTCTTGCCAGTTAGGGTTTTCACAAAGATCTGCATGCCACCTCTCAAACGCAGGACATGGTGGAGGGTGGACTCCTTCTGGATGTTGTAGTCAGAAAGGGTTTGGTCATCTTCCAGTGGCTTGCCGGCAAATATCAACCTCTGCTGGTCAGGGGGAATGCCTTCCTTGTCTTGGATTTGGGCCTTGACATTCTCAACAGTGTCACTAGTCTCGACCTCAAGGGTGACGGGCTTGCCGGTAAGGGTCTTCACAAATATCTGCATGCCACCTCGCAGACGCAGGACAAGATGAAGGGTAGACTCCTTTTGGATGTTGTAGTCTGACAGTGTGCGGCCATCTTCCAGCTGTTTGCCAGCAAAGATCAACCTCTGCTGATCAGGGGGAATGCCTTCCTTGTCCTGGATTTTAGCCTTCACATTCTCAACAGTGTCACTGTCCTCAACCTCAAGGGTGATGGTCTTGCCAGTGAGGGTCTTCACAAAGATCTGCATGCCACCTCGCAGACGCAAGACAAGATGGAGGGTGGACTCTTTCTGGATGTTGTAGTCAGAGAGGGTGCGGCCATCTTCCAGTTGTTTGCCAGCAAATATCAACCTCTGTTGGTCAGGTGGAATGCCTTCCTTGTCCTGGATTTTGGCCTTCACATTCTCAACAGTGTCACTCCCCTCAACCTCAAGAGTGACAGTCTTGCCAGTTAGGGTCTTCACAAAGATTTGCATTTTTGCACCTTAGAAGAAAAAAAGAGAAGAACAAAGGTATTTTACACTTGCCCCTTCTTTTAAAAAGGCAAATCACGCATAACAGCGAACTTCACCATCAATATGCTTCACAACAGTGGACTCTTCAAAGTCGAATGGCCAAAGCAATGATACTCAAAATATGCTGCTCTACCACCAGTGGTTCGTGGGCTTCCCTTTCATGATATGTAAAAGAATCAGAATCAATGTTTAACCCTTGTGCCTCGCAGGTACACTTCCTGTACACCTGCATGCGTTGTGTTGCAAAAACAAATGCATGCCACAGGTTTGAAACCCATGCATGGCATGCATTTGCTTTTGCAACACAACGCATGCAGGTGTACAGGAAGTGTACCTGCGAGGCACAAGGGTTAAAGTAGTTCAGCTGTATTTAACTTTCAAGCATTTACAATTTTTATTTAACTTTCATGTTCCATACATGTAAGCTTGAGTACATGAAGTAGATGTTTCCAGAGGCAAAGAAACAATCTATAAAGAATGCAAGATACGAGAAGATAATTTTGTGGGTGTGTAATTTTAAAACAAAGATGTGTTACAAATGTTTTACTGAATTTATCCATCCTGTGAACTTTCCAAGTTTGTCCAGTAAAAGTCAAACGTTTGAATTGACTATTCAATGAAATTAGAATATATCATTTTTTTGTTGTAGTGTATGAAAAATAGGCAAGACTTTTGATGAATGTCAAGTGTGTACTGTATATCTTAAGCTGGCACACCTTAAAAATTACACGTTTTGTCTTTACACGTGTCCATATAATGAATGTACTTGTATGTTTTGCTGACAAAAATTGGCATTATTTAAATGAGCTCGCGAATTTCCCTTTTGTGAAAATCCAGTTCACTTATCAATTAATAATGATTATTGTGCGTCTCAAATTTTATTGCGTTTACTGCGTATCAAAATATACATTTTCATAAATGGTTGTTAAAGCTTGTAATGTCCTTACAGCCGAACGCTCTTCCAATAGTTGAAATTATGAGTCTGGTTTTCCTCCTCCTGACAAGGTAGGCGAAAGTGTCCTTTTACCCCATCTGGGTTAAGGTGTTAGTATTTTATACGGTCGTCACCGGAATCGTCATAAAACCTAAACACTAACGAATGTCACCGTTCGTGTTTGATTTAGAGGGAAGCATAATTAATGCCGGCGTCACGTGACGTTTTATTACGTGCCTAGTTTTATTTAGTCCCGAATGTCCGACAAGCCTTTTTCATACACTGTATGTATTGTTTTCTTTAATGAATGTTCGACTAAGTGTTGCAATAATTTTAGATTTGTGGTTACTTTGCAACATGCATGCTAAGTGAAGTCGTTGCCCAAATTTAATTAAGCAAATACTCTACGAACCGTACGAATCAATTGAATCATATCGCCGAAGTTCTTTTAAACATGCTAAATCTGTGAGTAGGTATTTCCATAACGACCATGCTTTAGGTACGTGACAATTAAAATATTTAATCTACTTTTTTCCAGCATCACCAATGTCACCACAAATAGTTGGAATAAAAGAACAAAAATGTGTTTTCAATTTGTTAACGAGTTAAGAATTAAGGAAGGTATGTCATTTTAAAGGCTTTAAAATGCGTGGAAAAGTCTCGTCTTTTTCATTCAAAACAATGGAATGGCCTGTGATCAGTTTTGAACAAAAAGAATGAAGCTGAGATCTTATGGCCTTACAATATAGACCGAATTATAAAGAGGATTGACAACTTGAAAGCGTTCCGTTTCACAAGCCGCGTAGTCATTATAGTTAATTAATTACATAGATGAATCCATAAATAATAAGTTCTAATTAATAGAGCCAATTAAAGTTGACACACACACCTGCCCTGGCGAGGGATGGCTGTTTTTTTCTGGCCCTGCATCTCCCGCTCCTCATTCAAGGTTTGGTGACACAAATGTTAACATGTTTAACTTGGATGGATTTTCGTCTGCATGTCCCCATAAACCCCTCCAAATTATTTGTTATCGGTTGATATGAATATGTCACCTAGATTTCAACACTTTTTGGGCAGTCAACATACATGAGTTATCTCGTCGTTCCCATGCATTTAACATTGAAATACCACATGAAAATTATCAAACTGAAAACGGGGTAACAGATGAGATTACCCGATGCATCATATCTAAAAATAGATGTGGAAAACCCATTTTTAACAAGCCGCAGCTAATTTTTCTGAGAGGAGTGCAAAACAGACCTATGGGATGTAATCATGCAAAATGTGACCCTGACGAAAATATGATTTACACCTTTGCTTTTACCTGTGCAGTATATAGTACAGTACTGTACAGTCAGTATTGTATTTCAAATATGCCTTGTGTATTCTGCATATGGCCATAAGGTGGCAATGTTCAGCAGTGTTACTCAAAAATCACCTGATTACCCTGTGATAAATGCACAGGTTTGCCCACATTGGTCCCTCATTTATCCCGGGTGTCATGTTCCAAAAATTACCCGGAATGTGTGAAATCCATGAAGTAGTTTTTTTTTATTTCTTAGGGGGGCTATTTCCGCCTCTTAGAGCGTGATGAAACCTCCCTCTCGTGGTTCCCACATTTGTATCATTTAATTTTTATTTTTAAAATGCAAAATGTAAAATAATTACTGCGATTGGCTGGCAACCAGTTCAGGGTGTCCTCCGCCTACTGCCCGATGACGGCTGGGATAGGCACGAGCACGTCCCCAAAACTCGTGAGGATAAGAAGATTCGAAAATGGATGGATGGATAGAATAATTACTGAGGTGCTCATTATTGACGGAAGGCGTGTTCTGCAG
This sequence comes from Hippocampus kuda, assembly GCA_901007745.1. Classification (NCBI taxonomy): domain Eukaryota; kingdom Metazoa; phylum Chordata; class Actinopteri; order Syngnathiformes; family Syngnathidae; genus Hippocampus; species Hippocampus kuda. The sequence goes on along the minus strand of CAAKHF010017651.1, from coordinate 43,122 downwards.
CGCATGAGGACTACGAAGCCTCGGCTTAAAACACCATTACAGTTACTTCCAACATTTTTTGGTACGCATGTACAAAGTAGGATTGATGTTTCATCCAAAAAACGTATTAGTTCATTGGGAAAACTGACGTCCTGACAGGGGGATGAGGGCAGCCATGTCATCATGGATTGGATGCCCTGCCACAGACATCTGCTGTTAGTTGAGTCCTGGATAATAAACTTGGAAACTTGGAAACATCATAATCTGACAGAGACTTACATATTTGGCAAGGCTTGATGGGGAAACGCGAGAGGGAGGGAATCGTCCTTCACTCCAGCTGGAGCTGAAACACAATCAAAACAGACAGAACATGACACACGATAACTGCCTGTATCAGTTAATGTGTGCCATCGCTTGAGACACGTCTCTCCCCTTTCTCTCTAATATATTGGAAATTTAGCTTTATGTTGAAGAAATAAATGATTGGATTGAAAACAAAAATTACGTGTAAAGCACCAGAGAACTAAAATAAAAATGTAAAAATCATTCGGTTGGTCTTTTTACTTTTCATTCATTTGTTTCTGCAATCGGGAGACAGTAGGCCATGCCTGAATGTCCCTGAATTGAACCTGCGCTATCTCCAGTAAAGCTAGGCCAAGTTCAACAATACAATGGCATTTTTACCTAAACTATTGAACGGTCAACACTTGTTGTGAGAAGTGAAAAGTTACCTCACAATAAAATCCAGGGTGTGTTTTCTGATTATGCCCTTAAAAATTATTTATTGAGCAATGATTACATTGCTGGAACAATGGAAACTTTGTTTTTGTACTGTACAAACTGTTTGTTCGGATCATCACCCTCTTAAAATAATTGCAGAAGTAATTTTTTTACAACAAATAAAAAGATGCTATGATTGCCTATTGATTTGCTGATAACCTCAGTTCAAGAGATTGTGCCATTCTAACCATGAATGTCAAGAGTGTGACTTGGGCATTTTTATTTTGCCTGAGTCAAAATAAAGGGTGGCTTAGGCAATTTTACAAGCTTTTCAAGATGGCGGCTGATTCAGGAAAAAGAAAATTCTCCACAGCTTTTGACATTATTTCCTTGATTCAAGGCTCCTTCCATATTGATAAATGAAGATGTTTACTATAATATACGCTGGGCGATAAAAATGACAAAATATTTCATCTTTTTAGTCAGTGTTTTTACACTCATTTACTGAGGATGACAACGGGACCGTCTTGAACCCTTTCAGGGACAGCGGTTACTACATTGGACATCTTATCGTGTTATCAGGTTACAGGTTATCATTGGTACATGACAGGCTCTTATGGATGATGTGAAAGATGCCAAGACTATCTGCCGACCAATTGAAGGGTGAAACAGTACAGTAACCCAAAAGACAGAAGATAATCAACAACTGAGTGGCCCAGTCAGAGTCCAGACCTCAACCCAATTGAGATGCTGTGGCATGACCTCAAGAAAGTCATTCACACAACACAGCCCAAGAATATTGCTGAACGGTCAAGAGGTTTATGAAAAGATCAAATCTCCTCTTGACCGTTATGCAGATCTGATTTGCAACTACAGCAAAAATTGAGTTGAGGTTTTTGCTGCACTACCAAAATCGACTCAGCCAGTTTTTAAATCCATTGTTTGCATGTCAGTAGTTCAGGAATTTGAGGAAAGTCAGCTGTGGCGTGGATGATAATGAGATCACATTTATGACCAATCAGAGTCATTCCAATGCTCGATGCAACGTCTACATGACAAACATTTCCACATAATTAAGGGCTACAGATTGCAGACTCTGCTGTGTAAATTAAGTTAATTTGGACTGAATTGAGTTCAGTTCAGATGCTCCATACGGCAATGGCCAAATCACCAAACCAGACTGGTTAATGAACAATAGAATTCATAAATAAAGAAGCCGCAACCTGAACTTTAATGATTCACTGCTTTATCAATAAGTGGTGACGTGTCAGGTAACAAGTGTTGCGAAAAGCTTTGTCCAAACCCTTGAGTCAAATTTAAAGAGACTCTCCAAAAGCCATTGTAGGCTGAACTTGAACTTCCATTGAGGGGTGCAACGTTCAGCTCTCAGGCGCTCTGCTGTGTCGATTGCAACAGTTTTTTGGGTTTTTTTTTTTGACTCGTCATGTTTGGGCTATTAGAATCAGTTTTGATAATGAAGGCATAATAAGAAGGTTGAATAAAGAAGGGCAAGTTTCCAAAGAGAATGACACGCCTTTTTCAACCACATAAGTGAGACGTGAGACCATCTCTTCATCGCTCACCCATCAGCAGATAGAGAGAGGCACTCGAAGCTGTCTGTGTTGGTAAGTAGATATGTTTATGTGTTGAGTATTCTTGATTTAGTCATTTGAAAAAGCTATTAAATGAAATCCTTATTTTTATTTATTTTTTTGGTGGTGAAGGGGGAGAGGTAGAATGTTTGAATCTATGTGGCAACCAGTCCAGGGTGTAGCAGCCTCTTACTCAAAGGTATCTGGGATGGCTCTAACTCAGCTGTGCCCGCTATGGGAAATGGATTGATGGAAGGAAATGTGCTCTTCATTTCCCCCTGCGCTTTCTCCAATCATTTCAGATATTCTTTGGTTGCTGATTCAATCTTTCCCACCAAAAATAAGAAAAAAGGTTTCAAAAAAAATCTCGATTCAACTATTTAATCAATTCTGAAAGGCAAGTCAAAGTAAAATCTTGCATCCCACAACCTCTAATTCCTCTTTTTGTAACTTTATAGCAAACAGAATGCACAAGACAATTCTATTTGCAGGTAAGGTGCACAAATACATGATAAATCTGTTTGTTTTTTTGTTTTGTTTTTTTAACAGTGATTGTCAGATTAACAGGTTGAATTTGAAGTTTGAACATTAATGATAAGGTATGTCAATTTGCAGGTCTCCTGCTGACCACTGCATGGTTGGGTAAGTTCATGTCTTGCAATGGTTTTGTAGATCCAGTGAGGAAAATTTGCAAAATGTGTCTAAATAGTGTGGTTATTATTCGCTATTTACATGCCATTTGATTTTTACAATCTTTCAGGCTCAACCGAAAGACTGGTGTGTGTCTATAACAGCGTCTCAGACCAACGATGGGGGGTTGCAAATTTCACAATTGATGACATCCAACCACATCTGTGTACCCATCTGATCTATAGTTTTGTCACCATCGATTCGAGTTTTAACATTTCCCCAAACTCGAGTGACAAAACAAAATTCCCACACTTCAAGAATCTGAAGACCAGGTTAGACCTTGTGCATTTCAATTTTTTTTTTTTTTTTACCCCCCACTGGACAATATGTTGAGTAATAAACAAGCAAATATGTTTGGTCCACCAGTAATCCAGATCTAAAGATCCTTCTGGAGGTCAACCTGATGGAATATCCATTGTAAGTAAAGGTGGACGATGTAGCCATACTGTAGTTACTATGACTGAAGTCATCATTGCAAGACTGGAAAGTTGCATCCCTCCCTTCGTTTGCACCCAACTTATTTTGTTTTGCCGCTGTGCTTTTCCTCGTGTTCATCAGTTTGCATCAACTGATAGCCACGCAAGAAAATAGGAAGACCTTTATCAAGTCTGTAATCTCCGTTCTGAGAGAACCTGCTTATATGTTTGATGGGATAAACATCTTGTGGCAGGCTAAAACGGAGACTTTAATAGAAATCAAGGAACAGTACACAAAACTCATCCAGGTATGATCCTGAAATTCCCATCTACTGAGGACACTGTTAGAGAAACGTGTTTCCGCCTCACAAAGCATTTTTGTTTCTATAGGAATCACACGAAGCTTTTATAGCTGAGGCGGCCCAAAATGGAACTGAAAAACTCCTGCTCACTGCGAGTGTCTCTGCTCAGCCACTTATCATTCATCAGAGCTACGAGGTCGAACACATTGCAGAGTAAATACACATTTTCAAACGTTTTTCCACAATGCGCCCTTTTCATTTTTTGCTGCACGGTAACTCCTCTGTGTTTTATCAGCCACGTCGACTTCTTCAACGTGATGACATCCGATATTGAAATCATTTTTCAAAAAGGCCAACCATCTTTCGCCACTCCGGCCAAATCATTCAGTGAGGCGGTAAGTAACAACCAGGGCAAGCCCCCTTTTTACCTAACTTGGGGGTCGGCAACCTGCGGCTCTCGAGCCACATGGGGCTCTTTAGCGCCCCCCAGAGGCTCCCTAGAGCTTTTTCAAAAATGTTTGAAAATGGAAAAAGATGGGAGGGAAATATATTTTTTTGTTTTAGTATGGTTTCTGTCAGACGACAAACATAACACAAACATTATTAACGTTTTCTGATGCTGTACAAATGTGTCGAATAAATATTAAATGTCAACATTTCGTCAACAAATATTTGCGTCATATCCTGCGACACACGTTTCTATTTGCAGGGCGGGATGTCAGTCAGGGAGCTATTGTAAAAAAAAAAAAATAAATAAACAGCTGCCTTTCGTGTACAATTCACCAAGGGTACTTGCTAAGAATGGGAATCTGGGCGGCCAAGAGAAGCATTTTTCAACGGTAAATGTGAGCTACGATTGTTAGCACGCTGTGAAAATGCATCCCTCGTTCATCTTAGCGGCCATTAAGGCTGTTGTTCATTACGGCATGTGTGTTCATATGCGCGCGTGTGCGGTAATGGGTCGATCGCGGGAAGTTGGTTGTTCGAAAGGTAGATCTTCCGTCAAAAATGTTTGGGAACCTCTCCTCTACAGAATGAACTGCAGGGGAAAAAAAACTTTAAATATGAATGCTCGTTGGGTATTTGTAGCCAACTTGTTGATAGTCATGTTGATAAGAATAAGAATAAGAAAACCTTTATTAGTCTCGCAATGGAGAAATTCCCAATTCACAGCAGCAAAGTTCTGAAAGGAAGAAGTAGAACAAAATATAGAAGCTGCTGGAAAGGCAGCCACTCACGCGGCGCCATTTTGAAGTAACAGGCTAATATAGCTCATATAGATACATACAGCATGTATTGCCTTCATTATAAGGCTTTTTATTTTTTGTGGCTCCAGACATGTTTGTTTTTTGTTTATTTTGGTCCAATATGGCTCTTTCAGCATTTTGGGTTGCCGACCTCTGACCTAAATCCATCCATCATGATTTATTTGGCTTGAACACCATCTCTGTTTTCTTGGCCCTAACTATTTTCCACCATACCTTTTTCCGCAGGCTTTTGCAGTGAACGTCTGGCATAAATTGGGAGTACCTGCCCATAAGATTAACATGGGAATTGGGGTATTTGGAGAATCGTTTATGATTGACATTCTGGGCACTGTTCACGTGGTGGGAGGCAATTTAGCCGATTTACCGGAAGGATTCTTAGCCCGTTATGAGGTAAAATATGAGCAGTGGCAGCTTCTGTTTGAACAGATTAGAATGCGGGATTTCAAAATGTGGGTCTTCCTTTCAGGTGTGCTCTTTCCTGCAAGGGCTTCTTGGGGCTTCATCAACGACGCAGGTTGTCTTTGATGACATCGCTTCTATCGATGCAAAGGTAGTCCAATTCAATCAAAGGCAAACCCCTCAAACGGAGTCAGCAAAATGTGGTTGATCAAGTTGATAATATGAAAGCGCACAATGTACAGTTAACATTTTTCCCTTGGCTCCAAAGGTTGATTACATAAAAAAATACCAGTTTGGAGGAGTCTTTGTCCTGTCCCTGGACCTGGATGACTTCAATCAAAGTTGCTGCAGCCATGACAGCAAATATCCTGTTATCCAACATCTGCATGATGAGCTAATTCTGTAACCGGGTAACATCATTATGATTCATATTTCATGAGTTTGAAACAGTAGTCTTCCTTCCTTGTCATAAAGGCTATTACACAATCTTTTTTGGTAGCTAGGTGTGCATTAGGTGAATTTACTTAATTGGGGCCAAAGTGGAGATAAAGATTAATTATCTAACCAGCCATAATGTGTACTTTTTTAAACTGTTGAAATCATCTATGAAGGCAGGATTTTTTTTTCATTTATGGTGTTTTTGTAGTCAGCCACTGATTGTAATGCAGTTGTTGCAGATTATATTTTGTGTGGTTACCAGTAGCTGAAGATCATCACGGATAGCTGTTGACACCAGGCTGCATATTACGAGATGTTTTAATCGGGTGATTCTGTGAAACGAAATTCAATTAAATTTCTCAATAATTTAATGTCGTGCATTTTTTTTCATTTATGTTTTGACAAAGGTGTTCATTTCAGTCCTGGAATACAGAAAAAAAAATCAACATGTGAGTAAAAAAAAAAAAAAAGGAAAAAAAAGTGAATTATCCAAGTAGCACATTTGGGTGCATGCAGACACATATGTGTGACGCGGTAAAATGGAGAGAATATTTGTATGATTTGGATATTTTATGCGCCATGCATATAAGGCTATTGAAATGGGTCACCCAGTTAATATTAACACTGTTTGAAAATTGGAGTTGAGGAAGTTCCATCAGAAGGTGCACAGCATGGAGTGTTTGCTGTCATGCCGATTGAAGTCATTTCACAAACGTGAGACTTCTGTTTCTTCACCCTGTTGAGAATGAGCCAGAAATGCAAGGTAAATGTTATGCACGTAACCATTGTTGAATGCTTGTTTAATTGTGCAGTGAAATATTTTGTCACCTCACTGGCGGTGAAAGAAAGTGCTTTGCTCTTTTTCAAGTCGTCATAGCTCTCCTTATCCTTAACGAGTAAGGAAAGACAAGGCCCCCCATCCTTCACAAGCATAATTACATCTTCTAGGTATTGGTCCTCCACATTTTGTCCATTTATTTCTATCACGATATCACCCATTCTTAGTCCTGCTTTCTTCCCCGGGCTTCCTGGGGCAACCTGACCAAGAGAAAAAAAAAATGTTACCTTCATGCAGTGTAATTGAAAGATGATATTCAACCCTACTTGACTGATGAAGATCCCAGGACACTGTGGTCTACAGCCAAGGTTGAAGCCATACCCTAAGGAGCCTTTTTGAAGAGAACAGAGCCTGGTCTTAGATGAACCTACAGTTTGCAGGCAATGTTCTGATGCGTGGACTGGTTCTCTGCTTTCCATTTGAATAGCATCATCCTCACAGAAGATGAGAGGTGACAGACCTAACTGTAAAGGCATTAGATCAAGTATGGAGCTTCACTGACATTTGAAGATGAAATTCACAGATGCTGTGGTTGTATTCAACACCCGTCCTCCCCCAAAAAAAGAAAAAAAATTATGGAATGCAAAACGAAGCCAACCTGTGTGTAAAACCCATGGCCCTGCGGAATAACTGTGGTCAGTGAGATATGTCGGCCACTCTCTCTCACTCTTGTCACAATCTCGTCATGCTGTAGCAACTCCACAGACTCTCCGTTCACCTCCAGCAGTACATCGCCATCTCGGATCCCAGCCCTCTCTGCCGGACTGCCAGTATCCACCTTACGCAGCACATGAGCTGTCGCGTACGGAGACACGTTTCAAACTAAAATGCAATACAGGTGATGGACACACTTTGAGCACCCACCTGTACGTCCTGAAGGGGCCTTCTCGAAGCGAAGGAGGAAACCGTAACCTTCAGGCGCCAAATCCAACTCAAGTTTTTTCGATCTATAAGGCAGATGGTGTGGAACCGCCATAGTAGGGAGTATGGGCATTTTTAGTTGAGTGTACTTCTTCTCACTCTTGCTGTCGATCACTAGGATGGTGATGTAATTGCCGCATTTTTTCATCTGCAACAAAATTGTATATATGGTTTGAATTAAACTATTTAAGAATCATATCCATTTTAAACTGAGTACAGTATGTCTATTTTAGGCACTCAAAAGTGTTTCAACAAAGCCACATTCTTGCATGAAATGACTTTGCAATCGATAACTGCCAGAGATCTGTAGACAATACTCATCAAGAAATTCAGATTTTCTCCCCTGGAGATGTTTGGCCAGACCTTCACCGCAGCCGCATTCAATTTCGGCTTTCACATTTATAGTCCGTACCTTACGAGCATGTTCTATTGGGTTGAGATCAGGTGACTGATTTTGGCCAATTCCCAAATCTTAACCTCCACAGAAGGCAACGAAAACGGAAGATAACAAAATTATCCATTCATTATCTAATCCACTTATCCTCATGAGGGTCACAGGCGTGGGGCAATTTAACCTGCCATGCATGTTTTAGGAATGTGGGGATAAACCGGAGTACCCAGAGAAAACCCACGCGGGCCCCGGGAGAACATGCAAACTCCACACAGGAAGGCTGAGGCCAAAATTGAACGCCTGACCCCTGCACTGTGAAGGGGACGTGCTAACCAGTCGGCCGCCATGCCGCTAATAATAAAATTATTTTCTTGTAAATCGATTCTTGAAAAAAAATACACAGCATCAACATCTCAAGAATACTCTGCAGTTGGTCAATTATGATCATGATGTACAATTCGGTGAGGCCTGAGAAATTGTAAATATTGTACTGTGGATTTTCAACCTGCTGCAAATCACAGGCAAAATTCAAGAACAGGAAATCCAAAATTCAAAACAAAACAAAAACAATCTTCGGATCCGTAGCCAGCTTTTCTGAGATGTAATTTAATAACGCAAATACACTCCCTGCTTGGCCAACTCAGTTACACGATCTGAACAAAACAGAGCAAGACTTTTGACTGAAGACAATAAGGAAGGCAGTCAATTCCACCAACAAGCAGCAGCAGAGGTGGCTGAAGTGAAGTCCTGGTATAACATTTCCCAGAAGGAAATACACTCATAGATATTCCATCACTCTGCAAATGCTTGATCTTTATGTATTAAGCGAGCTGTTTATACCATTCTGCTGAGTGCAGAGTGTGTGAGATCTGAAGCCACGGCTCCATTCATCCACACCAGTCGATCCCCCTTGAGTACGCCGGCCTTTTCAGCTGCCCCTCCAGGCACCAGGCTGACAGAGAAGCAACCCTTTTCAGCTATGTGGCAAAATGGACAAAACTGAAAAATCCTGCGCAGTCTTTGAACACGTGAGTGCCACAAGTGGTGTTACCTCCAACAGGTGTGAAGTTCATGCCCAGACCCAAGACAGGATCCCTGGTGATGTGACACAGTCTAGGTGGTTTCAAGTCTTCACCCTTATATGCTTTGACAAGATCACGGAGGTCATGACCCTTGGCGGTTGCCTTTTCATATGCGTCCCCGTCCAGAACCAATAAGCACAAGTGATGTCCACTTAGCTTTATTCTCCTGGCCACCTGATGCAAAATGACTCTTATTTCAGCTGAAAGACATCCATACACACACAAGAACCGTCTCCCGGATATGAAAGAAAATGCGGAGAGTATAAATGGAAGACTCAACTGGTTTACCTCCTGGTGAGGAGCATCCTCGACATAAACGTTGTTGACTTCAAGAAGCCTGTCTCCATCTTCGAGTCCACAGCGCCCCGCGATCCCACCAGAAACTACATTTCTGATAATATGTCCTTGTTTCACCCATTCCACTCTCAAATGAAAGCCGTAGGCCTCCCCTTCTTCCTTTTTAAGCACACAGAGACGTGGTCTGGGTGTCGATTCTGTGAAGTGAAGAGAACGGAGCATTTGTCGACAGTGGATGATGAGAAGCTCTTGCATGACGAGGTACCTTCCGTGATGACCATCAGGGGGTTGTCTATTCCCTCTTTAGGATTAAATGTAAATTTCCTTCACAGCAAGAGACAAGAGACCATACTGCTTTAGTTTAACGTGTAATTAAGGTGGGTATGTGCAGTTTAAATGTATCGGGTTTGATGAAACAATCTTTCACTTCACTTTATTGGAATTGTCCTTTGTAGAATGATTTGGTTTGCAACAGGGCACAGTGACATCAACCCAAAGTAATCAGAAATATGAACAATAAAATGCATCAAATGCGTTAATTTAGACATAAATCAAGTGGGAATTATTTACAATTGGCAACCCGTTGGTCCAGTGGTTAGCGCGTCGAACTCACAGTGCAGAGGGCGTGGGTTCGATCCCGGCTCCGCCCTCTCTGTGTGGAGTTTGCATGTCCTCCCCGGGCCTGCGTGGGTTTTCTCCGGGTACTGCGTTTCCTCCCACATTCCACAAACATGCATGGCGGGCTGATTGAATGCTCCAAATTGTCCCTAGGTGTGAGTGTGAGCACGGATGGTTGTTTGTCTCTGTGTGCCCTGCGATTGGCTGGCAACCGGTTCAGGGTGTCCCCTGCCTACTGCCCGAAGACTGCTGGGATAGGCTCCAGCAACCCCCCGCGACCCTTGTGAGGATTAAGCGGATGGGAAAATGAATGAATGAATTATTTACAATTTACATTCAATGAATACAGAGTCATGATCATTATCCATCCATCCATCCATTTTCCAAACCATTTGAGCCTCACAACGGTCGTGGGGGGTTGCTGGAGCTTATCCCAGCCGTCTTCGGGCAGTAGGCTGGGGACACCCTGAACCGGTTCCCAGCCAATCGCAGGGCACACAGAGACGAACAACCATCCGCGCTCACACTCACGCCTCGGGATAATTTTGAGCATTCAGTCAGCCTGCCATGCATGTTTTTGGAATGTGGAAGGAAACCGGAGTACCCGGAGAAAACCCACGCAGGCCGGGGGAGAACACGCAAACTCCACACAGGGAGTTCCGGAGCCGGGATTGAACCCAGACCTCTGCACTGTCAGGTCGATGCGCTAACCACTGGACCACGGGGCCACCCTCATGACAATTATATGGCCAAAATACAACCGTAATCTGTGAAGATATTTTTATTTTGGTGCCAATGGATTAAAAGTGACAGTGACCTAAAATTGAAAATGCTGTACTGAACAAAATGAATAAATAAATACATTTAAAAAACATGGTGAAATGTCATATTTTTAACATGAGCACTGCGCAAGCTAATGTTTTCATGTCTAAGCTCTGTTGTTTAATCATTATACTCAACTGTATACAGTACCGTGTTTCTTTGGGTGGCTTCATGTTCATGTTGGAGCAGTTCTCTGTTCACAATAAAGCTGACTGAAAGAGCAGGGGAAGATAAGGAAATAGATGTTTAGACCAACAGGGAAACTTTCATTTTTCTGCATTTCATTACTACCAAACTTTGAGATAAAAAGATCAGATTAAATTTCTGGTTTTAGTAGCATGCAGTGAAGTGAATATTTACAATGTTTCTTATTTGCTCAACGCCCAGCCCAAAACACAGACTAATAAATGACAATCACAGTTCAAGGAAAAGAATATCAATTTGAACTTCGTGCTCTGTGAATGTCAGTTCTATACACTGAATGAAGGCATCAGCATTCAAGAGAGTGTTTGACAGTTAAATGGCAGAACCATAAAATTGGGTTCAACTTTCCGAGAATTATCTTAATCTTTGCTCTCTTTCAAGGAGGGTCAGCTTTCCAAAGAACACTGTGAACCCTTCGTAATCTTCTGTCAAATACAATCAAAGATAGCAGTAAAAACAGTAGCTTCCACATTAATTGTTGTCATGGAATGTGGTTGATTAATTGTATTATTGATTCATTATTGTCAATTTTGAGTCAGGACCAATTTGATGCCTTTGGAATCATACAGTGAAGGTTTTTGACAGCATATCCGCCAAAATCGTTTTCTGTTATCAATCATGTGATAAAAGACAGATTCCGTTTGAAATACTTTTCTTGTTGCTTCTTAACTTCAACCAACTCCAAGTTAATACTCCATGAAGGACAATGATGATTCCCACAAATACAGGGATCAGATGATTGCCATGCTTTTGATAACGATGTCAGTTACATTTAATCCATCTCACAAAGTGTAACAAACTGCACTGCCTCAACCTCCCTGTTCTTTTCTAGTTGGACAGGATAAAAGTAATGCACCAGTAGTACAATTCGGTAGCATGGAATTCTTCACATACTGCATGTGGCCATGCAACTTCTCTTTTTGGTTGGAGGAGAGCAAAAACACTTTGGTGCTACTAATGGATCACTGTTTGCTTTTCCCATCATAAAACTTTTTGGCCAGCAGGTATTCATCAGGTTCTTCTAGTAAGGTTCACTTTGCTAATATTTGTCCTATGAGACACCTAGTTGAGTAGGAGTGGACAGAGAGACTGTAGTTTTAGAGTTAAACTGCATTAAAAGTACAAGTTGTTACCCATTCACAAATAGTCAATAGAAAGGCAGCCGAGAGCACAAGACAATGAATCAAAATATTAAACAATAATTTGCAACATGGATGGCGGACTGCTGCCAAAACTAACAAACAAACCAAAAAAAAAAACCCATAACAACTTGGTAAAATATTTTAATGTCTTACCTGTACTTGATGTCATGCTGTGCCGCACAGCAGGAGACGTAACAGGGAGTCATCCAAACCTAAACTTTTATTCTTAACAGTGTGGCTCCTCCCCGGGGCACTGGGTAGGGGCAATGTCTAATCATTATGAAATTTGTGCACACATACAGTGCTTGACTTTGCAACGTTAACGACCATCTAACTTAAGTACTGTAGCACGATTTGCTTCAGAAAATACGACTTCCCATTCAGCTCGCTCCCATTGAGGCGTTGACGACCCGCTGTGGCACGTGTGGAATTACAAAAAAATACTTTTGGTACTGTTGACTAAATATTTGCATTACCCTTTTTAATACAGTTCACCTTTGTGGTTCGAATGGCGAGGGTCATCACGGGAAGTTGACATTCAACAGTGACAATTTTGGCGTTCGGCGAGACGAGAGGTGCATTCAAATACTTTCGGACATTTCATAATTCGGCCGAGGAAAGCCCTCATGCAGTCAACGTAAATCGCGACAAATCTCTAAATATTGTAGGCTTTCTTTCTATTTGTAAAAACTGACATAAATTAAGAATGACGATGGGGGTGAGATCTCGTTGCAATTTTATTTTATTACAATCAATGGCCCATCTCATGGTTAATTATGTCACAATACTTATTCAAACCACTAGGCTACCATACTTCAGTCGATAGGGGTTCTGATGTCAAAACTTAATTATTCAGTTAGAATGTTTGTTTGTTTTTTACTCTCGAAAGGCTAAAATAATACAAAGATTTTGGCGCCTTCAGACCTGAATATATAAACGTTAATAAATAAAAATAGTGTCGTTTGTAATTTTTTAAAGGTTCCATTCGACATTTTTTTAAAAAACATTTCAAATTGTATTTTCCTGGCCACCGTTCCCAGATAGACCAAAATATCAGAATAGACGTGTGTAAATGAGTAAACAGATGTCTGTAAGGAGATTGCATTCTTGGGAAAGCAAATGTATTGTACTGCAGGACAACTGTTTGTGACGGGCATGCAGTCATTGGACTATGCCCTTTTATTGTACAACAATTAAAAACAACAACAACAACAACAATTAAGATCACAAAACCATCCGCCAGGTGTAACCGTCTGGGTTGAATGGTTATCATGTGGCACTGCAGCATAAGAAGCACCTGAGTTGAGAGAGGGGGTCGGTGACGTTTTATCCATTCATAAAAGAGGAGCAAAAATAGTCTTCACTGTATTATGAGTATCCTCCCTGCAAACCTTCCAAAATCAAGCATGTTCATAACTTTAAATGAAATTCCGAGGCCGCTAGATGGCATCATGTTTCAAATCACACCGTCAGCCACTTGTATACAGTGAGCAAAGGCCCAAGTCTAGTCAATTAGTAACTTAGTCTCACAAGTGGTTCAAAGGTTCTGCTCATAATTTCCGAGATGTCAGTAAAGATTCAGTTGAGAATGGGGAGATTTTGGATTAATTTGGATCATTTTGAATCTGATTGTGCAGTGCCTACATGTATAGGTCAATTTTTCAAATCGATTCAAAACCAAACCCTAGAAATATGAAGCGGACTAACCACGAGTGCAGCTTATAGTTGTTACATGCTGTACATGAAATAACTGAGCCAAAATGGAGTTCAAGACTTGACTCCAACCAACAGGTTAACTGTAGATTGTCCCAACTAGTTTCTAGTTGGAAGAGCAACTTCATGTCAACGATAGTATTCGTTATTTCATCTCAAACAATTGTAAATAAAATGCTATTCTTGAAATAATGCGATCAAAGTGCAAATACATATTTCATGTCAGTATTTTTCTGCCATCTAAAAGCAATCTTGAAATGCCTTTTAGATAAAAATGTATTAACTTTTCCGAGAGTGGACATCTTTTCAGATTCGGATTCAGAAAACTTTATTTATCCCCGTGGGTAATTATAGTAGTATCATCCATCCATCATACACCCATCTCAAACAGAGACACTCAGAAAAGAATTTTTTTTAAAAACTATTTCTACAAGATATTTTAATGTTTCACGGCAGGGGAAATGGAGTGAGAAGGAAGAGAAAGAGAGCAGAGGAGTCAATGTAGTGTCTATGGGACTTCAGCACAGCTTTCCGGATGCAAGTGACAGCCCTTCTGAGTCGCTGAGATGGCCCCAGAGGAAGACAGAGCTCCCATCTGTACCACAATCCTTGCCAAAGTACTGGAGTGCACTAGCGGTCAAAATCTGTAAAGGAGACTTTTTGTCAGCTGCAAGTCATTTACTTCGCGTATCATCATCCGTGCAATGGCTGCTCATTTGTCTTGACGTTGACACTATTTCAGTTCTTCTGATGCTAAAGATGAAAATCAAAATGAATTAAAGGGGATGAAAACAGCTCTTGGAAGAGAAAATATGGGGAAAAGATAAGATAAGATAAGAAAACCTTTATTAGTCTCGCAATGGAGAAATTCCCAATTCACAGCAGCAAAGATGCTGCTGTTCTTTTATTTTTTTCATAATAGCCTAAATCTATGGCCTTCTCTGTGACATCCTCAGAGTCCGAAGGCCACAATTGTGTCACACTTTACTTCTTTTAATGAGTGCCATGGAAGTCATGGCTGTTTTTAATAGTGGCCAAGACAACCTCCTCTGCCTTGTCACAATAATTCCATCCATCTGTCCATCCATTTCCAACACCGCTTATCCTGAAGAGGGTCGCTGGGAGTTGCTGTAGCCTATCCCAGCTGACTTCGGGCGGAAGGCAGACTACACCCTGAACTGGTCGCCAGCCAGTTGCAGGGAACATATAGAGACAAACAACCATTCATACCCACATACACACCGTCACTGAGTGGGAAACGATCCCAAGATGCCCGCACACAAGATAGGAGAGTGTACCACTACACCATCAGCGACTTACAATAAATCCACAAAACAAATTAAAAACAAATCGTGAGGCATATGTGTTTGCACTTTATCGTGTGGAGAAATTTCTGGAATTAGCAGCATGTATTCTCTTAAGAATGAGGCAGTAGATGGTAATAAAAGGTCTTACATTGTGGGTAGAAGGATGGTCATGAAAAAGGGAACCAAGCAGCCTCGAAGTTCAGTGCGGCAGGAACTTGTCTGTGATCTGAAGGAAATGTGACCTTGTTCACCAAAAAAGCAAAATGGTGAAATGGACTGAAATTTTGCTGTGTCCAAGGTTGCCGTCCTCAAGAAGGAACGTGTACATGCCTGTGTTTATGAGACCAGCGAACATCAATGACTCAGGCTGGGCTTGGTCAGATGAAACTAAGTTTTTTGGCGTTTCAAGTTGACCTAGTAGGTTTGGGGATGGAAAACAAATTGAAGTTACCCAAAAGAGCACTTTCTCCACAATCAAGCACGAAAGTGGGAAAGGGTGAAGGATGTCTTCATTGAAGAATTGAACCACATAGTATTTTTGATAAAATCCTCCTCTCTTGTCTTGGCCTTCCAGCGTTACACTGAACCACACTGCCGAGGCGATGAGGGAGTGGCTCAAAATATCTCAAATTCATACTGTGGTCAGTCTCCAAATTGCAATCCAGTAGAAAACCTGTGGAGGGAGCTGAAGATTCTGGTTTCAAACTAAAAACAGAACATCAGATTCAGATTTCACTCAAGCCAACATTGATGAACTTAAAATTTTTTAATGAGGGTTTTTTTTTCCATATTTTTGACTGATACAATTTCCATAATCAAGAAATAGCCATCAAAATACAGTCGGTTAGATTTTTTGTAATTGAGCAACCTCACAAATTCAGCAGATGAATATACTGTATATCGTTCTCACTGAGGTTGTAGTTTGCTGGAGTCTATCCCAATTGACTTGTTGGTACACCACTGACTGATTGCCAGTCAAATGCAGGGCACATACAATCATTCGCACAAATGGACAACAGAGAGTCTTGAATTAACCTAACAAGCATGTTTGCCAAATCTGGGCGTGGCGTACCAGGGAAAAAAGAAACTCCTGCAACCATGGGGAGAACATGTCAACTCCACAGAGCAATCAAGGACCTTTCAACTGCCGGGCAGACTACCCTACTGTTGTGTCATTTCTGATATGTAATAATTACTTGAGAAAATATTTTGTCATTTCGGAGCGAAGTTAGCCCACTAGTCCTCTCGGCTGTTTTCATTTGAATAAATCTTGGCAAAAATATTACAAAGATTTAATCAAGTTTGGCTTTTATTGTTTTTTGGAAAATAGCTCACTTTATACAATGTACAGTATATCTAGACAAAAGGCTAGAATGCCAGAATCTCTTAATTGAAGTGTAAAATCCTTTTGCATGTTTTGGGTAAAATCCTTGTGCGTCTTTCACCATGAGGCAATACACAATACATTTAGATCACACAGAATGCTTCACAATATATTACCCCAAATTGAAAAAAATAAAAGAAAGACAAATGCTGCATTAAAAGTATTTATCACTTACAGACATTTAGAATTTTAGAGGATATGTACATAGATGCTCAATCAGCACAAAAAGAAAGAAAAAAAATCTGTAGAAAAGTGAGATTGCTTACCCAGCAATTTCTTTTACATTGAGCAATTGAGGTAACATCCTCTGCTCAAAGAAATTGTGGATGTTAAAAGGGGAAACGAGGACTTGGGTACTCACTGTGGCCAACATACTACACTGAAACGACCCAAACTGCTAGGTTGTTTTTTTTTTTGTGTTTTTTTTTCTTTTTTTTGGTGGTGGTGGGGCAGCGGGGGTGGGGGGTGTTATGGATCCTATGGTGTATAATTCAGTTTGACAAGTCAGCTGTATCTGTTGTGAAAAGCACTTTTCAGAAAAGTTACCATAAAATGTAAAACAAAAGACAACGACAACAAATTACCACACCATTTCAGACTAAATGATTTTGATTTGAAATTACAGTTACAATGTGACCTGACTGAAGATTCTGTTTATTTGAAAATTTTGAACCCTCTAACTGCAACCACCATGTTGCAAACACAAGTGAAATAAATTTCAATTATCATTTCATAGTTAGTGTCTGTATTGTGTTATCTAACCCTTTAATTTATTGCTAATTGGCCTACGTTAATGTCGGACACTGGATCATTTTCAGAATGATAAAAACACTACTAGAGGCTACTCAGAGGCACGGGTGTAAATATATGAATGGACTAACAATGTCACTTACTCACCATTGAAAAAAGTGAAGCCACTAACAACCATCTGATATTGACACTCACTTAGCACACCAAACTTGAATACATTCATTTCTCTGCAACATTTTCACATTATTTGCTATCTCTACAGCGAAAACACCAATATGTGTGGCATATGGTTGTACCAATAAGTCTGGGAGAAGCACCACCTGCACATTTTATTGATATGAATACAGTACTATTATTAATATTCTAATTGAACGTATAACTCTAAGTGCTACTCAAAAAGTTGTCTGCTCATGTTGTCACTTGTCACAACCACAAACAATGAAATGAACAAAATTTGTTGCGAAATATAAACCTAACTTCTGTAAGTCATTATTCACGATACTGAAATATGTACTCTGAATGGTCGATGCGAACAGTGAAGTTTGTTCTTGGAGAGGCACTCATGGATGTAAAAAATGCACTGGTAACAGCATTTTCAATGCAAAAAAAAAAAAAAAAGACAATCGTCAGTTACAGTGGCAACATAAGATGGCTGCCCTTGGAATTCAGTTGCAAGGGACCAGTCGTTAGTTCAGTCATATATAAACCTGAGGTCAGAGGTCCGATTAGAGTGATTTCTGAATCCATAGCAGAATCTCAAGGGGTGGTTAATGCGAACCAATATCAGCCATCTCGCTGGGCCAACCTTCTAGACACCAGCCAAGCAGTGCCATTGTTTTGTCATAGATGTGGCCATGTCTATTGTCTTTTGAGGCCTTGTCAGCCCTATTGCAGTAGATTTACGCATGATTGCCATATTGACTACTTCATAGCTTCTACAAGCAATCACTTGGAAAACCATTCATGCTGTTATTTTTAGAGTTCAGTGAATTTAACCCCTGGCTGTTAATTGCAATTAATTGGTCGACAGGAACAAGTGTACAACGCGCATCACAAACGTTAACGTCCATTCACACAGACGAATGATGTGGCAAAAATCAAGGCGCAAATAAAAAGAAATAGTTCCTAGAATGCCACGTTTTGCCCTCGTCCTGTATTTTTAATCTCATGTTTTATTCGAGAATTCAAAAGTTGGTTTTAAACACTGCTGTAATATCAATGGAAGACTGAACGTGACTGGCACAAATTCACCTTTTAAAAAAGTGTAACGTTGTATTCATCCGCCACACTGAGTACTTCCATTTCCGGGATGTGTTACGTGCTTGCTAACTTCCACCGCCATTGCGGTTCCACGGAGTCGGTGTAGTGGCAGCCCGAGGTTAGCCAGGGGAAGCTCGTGAGTCGAGAGCCAAGAGACGATTCGAAACGTACCATCACACCGACAGCACTTACACTGATATTTTTGGAACCTCCAAATTGAGGTTGTTTGGCTGTCCGGCTGGGATCTGAGAGACGCCGTAGTTTGTTAGCATTCGAAGAAACCGGAGGAGAGAGTGAGAGGAACCGCCATGGCTCAGATCCTGCCAATTCGTTTTCAGGAGCACCTGCAAGTAAGTGGATGACTTAATTCTTTCGTTTATGTGGGTGGCTTTCCTCACATTGGTACTCGCAATGAATTTTCTTGTGGGGCTCGAGATACTTTCTCGTTCAAAGCGAACTTTGCTAACAAGTAAAGTTAGCATCGCCAGCTTTGCTAGCTAGCCGGGCAGGGTGGATGACGTTTATCTTAGTTAGCATCTAGCCTTTAAGCTAACAGTTTGTGAGCCGCCCTTGTTGGCTTTAATGCGTCAGTTTATTATCGATGGTTTCGATTGAAATTACACTGCTGACTATGAACTGTGCTGACGTTAACTAAGCATTTCGTGTGCTTGACTCGGCCAAGTACACGAAACACGTCTAACACTAGTATCACCTCAGTAAGTTGACGGTCTTAAACGCATGCAGCTACTACTTTGTGGCTGCCACACACAATTAAAATGCACGATCGTGTCACGCTTACATATGCCCTTGCTTTGTGGTACTTATTCATTGCGAAATTACGTGATGGTTACGGAAATGCGAACATTGTGTGATTTGTATTTGAAAGTTTCGGTGTAACCTCGGAACGCCCTAAAACATGTATAGTTGTATTAGTTGGATGAGCTCACGATCGCCCGGGTTTCAAGAAGTCATGTGATGTGCTGTCCTTAAACTTTATATTCATTTAAAGAGGCAGCTATATAACCCAATGATATGGGATCAATTTAATGAATAGCAAATTTGCGGGGTTGGGGATGAACGCAGACATTTGTTTAAATGGAATTGCATTTTGACAATTCACCTGGCCATGAATTAAATTACTAGAACAGTAATATCTAAAAAAAAAAGTTCACATTTAATTCCACAATGGCAGATGGCTACTTTTAATACCTTAACAGAAAGTTGTGTGTAGCTTGTGCCCAGAGATGTGCTTGGTACAGAACAATTTAGCTTAGTTAGCACCTTGCATTCCCTGCACTTTACGCGCAGCTAGCAAAGAGAGGATGGGTACCTGCGTGATGTCACAGGGATGGCTTTTTACAATGTATTATACAGTGTGTGTGTGTGTGTGTGTGTGTGTATATATATATATATATATATATATATATATATATATATATATATATATATATATATATATATAATATTTTTTTACCAAAAATAAGAGCTGATTGGTTTGTAAGTAGCTGGGCCACTTCGGATTGGTAAACTTGGCGGGAGAGGAGGGAGATGACGATTGTGTGAAATGGTTAACATGCTGTGGATCACCACAGCTTTGTCAATCACAATTGTGTTGTCTGGAATTGCAATTTCAATCAGAAAACGAAAACTAGTTTATCCCTACTTCCGAGGGCTCAAAGGCAACTATCACTAATGAATGGAGATGTTATTTTGCTCAAAAAATAAAACCCCACTGCACTGTTTTCCTTCAGATGTTTAACGAAAACCCTTTTGTTTTTTTTGTTTGTTTTTTTTACCTCAGTAAGATAAACTTGGTATACAACATAGCTGAGAAAGTCTGCTTCAGTGCATATTCAAAATGTGTTAGCTGGTTCAGAATAAATGCTTTAATATTGTACCTTGATTTGAGTGGATGGGATGTGAAAGCTGAAAATGGCTGGGCGTCAGGATTAAACTTGCCTGGTTTGATAATGGGGAAAATGAGTGATCAGATGAACTTCACTGATCATGAGGTCAACAAATGTTTTGTCTAAAATCAGACAGACTAAATACTGTGAAACAGGACTGCACATTGGTAACGCAATGCACGGAACCTTGGCTGCAAAATCCCAGAGCTCCATCAAGTGCCAAACGGCACCGAATCTTTGGAGACCCACAAGAATGCTCTTTCCCGAGCCGCCATAACTCAAAAATTGGACTTCACTCAAGTAGCAGCCACTGAATTCCAGGCTGCGCTGACTGAATGTGAGGGCGACATATGCCCCACAAGCTGCCTGTTGCCCATTCCTGGTTGAGACAGCGATATAGCTACAAGAGCACATTTCTGTGCCAGTGTCTTCTCGAGCAGCATAAAGTTCTCCAGTTGTGCCACAGCAGAGTGTGTTGCTTCAATAACTACATGACCTGACTCATTGACACTTCCCCACATCCAACTTAATTTTTAATTGATGCATAGATTATTATTGCCCATGCCTATTTGGTATGCAAACAAAGGCTAGGGTATGAAATAATAAATGTTTTTCACATCAGCAGTAACACATCTGTTGGTAAGAATCACCTTCCACTTGTAAGTCTTCTGACTTGTTAGCCAGTCAACTTGCTAAGCTTGCATTTTCATACATCATCCATTTATATAAGATGGTGCTGACTTCCGTTAAGCGAACTTTAATTGCCTGAATGTCAAATTAAATGTTTTCTTGAACACCTTTTGTTTGCTCGACACACTTTATAGTTTGTCACACGTGATTTGCGTCCATACACTCAGTCCGGGCTGGATTTTGCCAGGATTTCTTCTCACTGGTCGTGTACTCTGCCATTATCTAGTAGTCTTATAATTGACATTTAAGTTCGAATTCAGTTCCATATGATGACTCGGCAAGTTGACAAGGCCACTCATGTCATTTTGAAATGCAGAATGAATTCCCTTTTGCTCTCTCCAGTACTTTTTGGTATCATGCTTCCTTAAGTTTTACGTTTGGCCTTTGAACTTTGCTTGTAACAAAACTGCTGATACCTTGTGACTGGCTGGCAAGGTCGCGGATATGCTGAACACTTGACATTGTGCAGCGTTGTCTAAATGAGATTGCATTTGGGAGAAAAGGGAAACTGCATAGCCACAACTCTCCCCTTCAGAATTCTTCTGAGAACTAGATAGACATAAAAAAATGAGCAAGCTCTCCTTTCCTTTATCTGAGGAATAGTAAAGGCAGTCTTACTCCTCACTCTTCAGCTGCTCACATGTCACCCACCCATGTCACATGCTAGTGGAGGAGTATAAACTCGGCGGGCCTTTTGTTTCAGTCCCGATGGACAATGCTCCCAAATTTCCTGTTGTGGAATATGGCAATGACGTGGTGCAATGCTCAGCACATTATACAGCACATCCTTCCCTGCTCTTCCTTGAACTTTATGTGACGGACATACACGGGACTTTTTTTTTTTATTTATTTTTTTTAAGCTGAGTAAGCTGGTGCTTTCCTTTGAAGGAAATGGTAAGCATGTTCTATGAGCAGTCCAAACCTCTACTGGAGGTGTCAGGAAAGTTTATCCAGAACAACTACTGGCTTAAATTTGTGGCTTCTTGCTTTGATAATTACTTTCTCACAAGCAAGTGCACTGCTCCCCCAACTATTTAAATGCACATCAAATGAAGTTAGTTTCTCAAATGTTCCATTTTATTTTAAATTCCAAAATGTATTTAGGAATTCTTTTCTCTGCCGCTTTCTGTATTGGAAAACAACCTTGAGCCATACCTGATCACAGTGATATAGTCATTAATGTAGCTATAATGCAGCGCACGAGTGTGGAAGAATTGAATCTTGAGTGAATATCGAACAGCCGGCAAACTTTTACTCGCCTGTCATGGAGGTGATGGCAAAGTTATGTCTCGCCAGCAGTTAGCTTTGTCATCGATACAGTGCGTGTTAGCGCAATTTGGCAAGCATTCGCCGTAGTTGTGCGTGTGTTTTCCTCGCCATGCTTTTTTTTTTTTTTTTGTGAAAGAGATTAGGTAGCTCTTCACAGCAACCTTTTTGTCCCTTTTTTGGGGTGTTGGGGGGCAGAGGTCAGTCTTGTCAACCCCAAATCATTTCCAGGCTGACGGGAGACTTTTCAATTTCGCCATCTCCTCAGTTTGAAACAATGCCATCTTTTCTTCAGATGGGGCCAGACCAGGGGTGTCAAACTGATTTTTGTTGCGGGCCACATTGTAGTTACGGTTTCCCTTGGAGGGCCGTTATGAATTTTGGGAAACCATATAAATGTTGAATCACCTCCACATATTACATACACAGCGCACAACAAATTGATGGATAACTAGTTTTAAAA
>CAAKHF010017651.1:0-17674 GCA_901007745.1 Hippocampus kuda | reverse complement strand
CCTTGAGTCACTCCCCGCCGCACCACTGTAATTTGCTCTATTTCCTTTTGGACCATTTCCTCAATAAAACGAAACAGGATTTATCTTTCATGACTTATATCAAGCTGGCATTCCATCATTTTTTTAAGTGTGATTGATTTAGAACCTATTTTACATATGTCAATATTTTAATTCACATTTCTTAATTTCCATTTTAAATCCATGCTGTCGATCCAATATGTTGCTTTTTTTTCCCCTAATTGTATTTGATATCTTTAATCCATTGTATTTCAAACACCTGTAGTTACCTCTCACTTCAAGTAATACAAATTCAGTCTGCATAAACGTCAAATACACCTACAAGCAAGAAGCACATTGCCATCAATATTTTAGAACACCAAGGCATTGGTTTTACAATGTAGGGGTTGCTCCTATCCATCAACTTAAAATAACGGATATAGCAATAGTTTATCTCCTTTTAGACCTTTAGGGCATCGGCATGACCACATTTTTCTTTCTTCCATTAAATTACTAATTGAATCAGAAAGAGAGCCATCAAATTTATATATATATACACACACACACACACACACACACAAACTTAATATTGCTTCAGGTCATAGTCAGTACTAGTCTTGGTTTCATAAACCTTGAATCAGTCCCAATCACTCACTAGTTTTTGCTTTTGTATCATTGATTCTTTTACAACTAAGATTTGCACATAACAGTTTTGACGTAATAAACTTAGGGAATAGTCACTATTCACACACTAGCCCGTGATTCACTGTATTGTCCCGCGCTTGCTCATTGAAATTTGGCTGCTGCTGCAAAATTGTTTGAATCTCATTGCTTAGTGATGGCAAAGTGATCGTGACGGTTGTGCTTGGCTTGGTACTTGCTTTCTTAAGAGTCATGAGAGTCATGAATAATGATCAAACAATGATGTCACACCGCTTCTTAATAAAGCTTAAATTTACTAAATTAACCCCCAACTAATTAAATGTGATACAGGTAAGTAAATCTAACACATTTTATCTTGTGGCCTGTCATTGTTATGTAATGAATCAAATGAAATGCAGGAAAATTTTCCTTCAATTCTTGCTGTAAAGTTCCTTGAATACATAATTGCCTTTGACACTTATTTCACTGTTTTAGTTGAATGCAAAAACTTTCAAATTATTTCTTGTTTACACCCACTAATCTCCTTTATTTCTAACTTTTGAAGGCATCTTCAATTGATGGGTTGGTCTCATAATTGGAGATCATACTTGAATGCACATCCGTTTGGAAACTATGTACAAAGTTTTGTCAAGTGGTGAATTTTTTTTTTAAATAAAAAAAAATCGTGCTGCCATCTTATTACAGGTATCCCGAATGCTGTAACTCTACCAAGACCTAATGTTGATTGCAGCAGTGCAAATTAAGGAATCATGTTTTGCGTTCCCTCAGGGTAGATGCAAAAACACACGTGGACAAAATGTCAGTACCTCTCTGTTAATGAAAGAAAACCCCACAGTTGTCGGCGTAATAACTTGAAACTCACCAAAAGTTTAAAATAATAATAACCAATGAAACCAATGAAAATCAGACATTGCTTTGGAAATGTTTCAACAGAATGAATCGGGAGCAGGAGCCTGGACAAAAATGAAGGGACCCATAGAAAATACTTGAAATATTCATTTGAACAGATGGACATGTTAAACTAAGTTGTGTCCTCCAGCTGGCATTACTGGTGTCTTCAGACTTGTAATTGGTGTGTCTTTTGAAATGCTGACAAGGTAAAGGTGAACACCCAGGTCACAGTGCAGAAGTCTCATTCACAGTTACAGAAATTGTTTGCAGCGATTGCTTCAAAGGGCTATGCAACACAATATTCAGTTGAGGCCATCACTTTTGTCCAGGCATGCCTCAGTATATTTATTTTTAATTTTTTTTATAATTCTGTTCATTATTTCAGTGATTTGAAAAGTTGACTTGAACCTTTGAGGGTTTTCTTTCTTGAACAGAGGGGTAACCCAAAAATTATGGCCATATGTATTCTAAATTCATCCACCCTTTGGCATCTTATAACAGAGCGTGATTTACTTGTTCTCCTGTTTTGACACTGTCACATTTCATTGAAACAGGATGCGATTTCTTACTGTCGTGTGTATGGCCTTTGTTGCCTGATAAAAAAATTCTTTCAATTTCTGTTCCAATTTTGTGTTTGTCGTCTTACGAGTTTGTGTCTAGACTATAACGGCCTTTGGGTGTGGTTTTTGCTCCTTTTCTTCCACTTTTAGCTGGCAAAACCCTTCAGATTTTCAACATTGAAATGAAGAGCAAAATGAAGGAGCACACCATGACCGATGATGTTACCTTTTGGAAGTGGATTTCCCTTAATACAGTCGCGCTTGTGACTGAAAGCACGGTCTACCATTGGAGCATGGAGGGTGACTCGCAGCCCGTCAAAGTCTTTGACCGCCACTCCAGTCTGGCAGGCTGCCAGATTATCAACTATCGCACTGACGCCAAGCAAAAGTGGCTCCTCCTCATTGGTATTTCAGCACAGGTAATCATGGAGTTCCTCGGTCACCCCAGAGGTCACCAAACCCTTTGAAACTGCAAGTCACTTTCCTGGGTACGGGGTTAAGGCAAAGGATGACTGGTTTTATTCACGCTTCAAAAATAACCAACTCATCAGGCGTTGTAGGGAGGTCATACAGGCACAAGGAGGCCACACACACAACTGAGCCTCATTTTTACTTGTTTTAAATACGTTGCATCAGAGTTGGATCATCCTGTAGTGTGTTTTTCCACTTCAAATTTTGAGTGTGGCTCCAAATCCAGACCTCCATGGGTTCAGACATTTGATTTTCATTGATAATTTTAGTGATTGTCAGCACTTTCAACTATGTAAAGAACAAAGTATTTAAGAATATTTCCTTCATTCAGATCTCGGGTGTGTTATTCTATATATATTTTTAATTTATTTAAAGCAATGTTTTTTTTTTCTCTTGGAAATGTTTGGAAATCTGAATTGTGCGACTGTGGTTCTTTCATTCTAACTAGCAAAGTCGGGTGGTGGGAGCCATGCAGTTGTACTCTGTGGATAGAAAGGTTTCTCAGCCCATTGAGGGACATGCTGCCAGCTTTGCCCAGTTCAAGATGGAGGGCAATTCTGAGGAGTCAACCCTTTTCTGCTTTGCTGTCAGAAGTCAGGCTGGTGGGAAGGTAAGCGAGCATGATGGGGGGAAAAAAATGAATTTGAATGCACTTGGCACGTCCGCTGTCAAAATACAATGTAGTTATTTATTATGATTTTTTTTTTTTTTACCCGTGTAGTTGCACATCATTGAAGTTGGAACCCCACCAACCGGCAACCAGCCATTTCCAAAGAAAGCAGTGGATGTCTTCTTCCCTCCAGAAGCCCAAAATGACTTCCCTGTCGCCATGCAGGTGCATATGTTAGTAGAGTTAAACATATGAGTTAGTAATCGCCATTGCAGCAAAGAAACTTGCAACTGCTGGATGTTCATGTCTTCATTACACACCTTCTTATATATTATGCGACCACAGTGATTCTGTTGATATTTTATCCACCCCGAACCCTCTTTATCTATTGATTTTTTTTTTTTTTTTTTTTAACAGATAAGCTCAAAGCAGGATGTTGTGTTCCTCATCACTAAATATGGCTACATTCACCTGTATGACTTGGAAACCGGCACCTGCATCTATATGAACCGCATCAGCGGAGAGACCATCTTTGTCACAGCTCCTCATGAGGCCACCTCAGGCATCATTGGGGTCAACAGGAAGGGACAGGTAAGTGTGTCATGTCAAGGCACTATCATTAATAGCATTACCTCATTCAAATTATGATTTATTATTTTTTTTTTAATTTTGAAATATTGAGACAAACTGATGCATTTTAACACCTAGAAAGCACTCCCATTTATAGTGGCACGCTTTTGCTTTGCTTCTGGTGCCATCAACGGCGTCACTTCTGGGCCTCTGCATGAAAGCGGTGTAAATTATCCAAAGGGTAGTATTTCACACAGAGAGGGAGTCATGTTTTGTTTCTTACTGCTCGTGTAAAGCTGAACCAGAAAGGAGAACTGGATCCAGGCAGCTGATGAATATTCCAGTCAGGCTGTGCGTCACATGAATAATTGAGGAAAGAGAAGAAAACTGATCGTAAGGCAATGGTAGTTTTGGCAGCATGATCAGGCAGTGAAGGGTGTGTGCGTGTGTGTGGTATTGGAGGGGTTGGCGGGTGTGGCAGCAGCGATCTGGAAAATAAGACCGTTGCCCCTCTGCTTCCAGTTTTGTCAATAGGTCGACAGCAATATCGGTAACCTGG
Organism: Hippocampus kuda; assembly: GCA_901007745.1. Taxonomy (NCBI): domain Eukaryota; kingdom Metazoa; phylum Chordata; class Actinopteri; order Syngnathiformes; family Syngnathidae; genus Hippocampus; species Hippocampus kuda. The sequence goes on along the minus strand of CAAKHF010017651.1, from coordinate 13,353 downwards.
TACAAAATCATGAATCAAGCAGCCATTCGTAGAACAGAGGTTGAAATTTTATGTTTTTGGTTCCCTTTTAATTTGGATGAATGTTACGTTTCTCTAATATCTCACTTGCTTTTATCCACTGAATTTTTTTGGGAAATGCATTTTAGTTAAAATTGTTCAGTAGGCCATGACCACGTATTGCAAGTTTTAACATGTTTAAAAAAAAAAAAAAATTTTGTAAACATTTTTGTCTGGGGGTTTTTTTTCCCCCTCCTGAGCTTCTGTAAGCAAATCCAACAAACCATAAAATCCTGTTGCTACAGTTGGTGTTTGCAAACAAATGCCAGTCAGATTCCACTCTGCAGTTGCTTGGAAGAAAACATCACAGGACACATTTGTTTTTTTACATTTGTGCTGCCATGACATGAGTCTGAAAAAGTTGGCATTGTTTGATTTTAAATATTCTGTCAATCCAGCCAGTTACACTGTACCTGGTGATTTATCTTATCCCATTATTTTGTGCTGGTGGTCATAATATTGTGGCTGGTTGTTGTATACTTGGCACCACATATGATTTATTTTCGGACCATTTGTGCTAATTTGGTTATCACCCCCACAATTATAAGTGACACAGACTGCTTCAGTGCTGACAAGAATGCGGTCTAATCAAATGTTAATAGATGGAGGTCTGATTTGCTGAGGTTGTAAGTAGAGGGGGCTAACACAGACTGTCTTTCTCCTTAGCACCCCCTCTCCACCTCCCTTGTACCACGACTTCTTTCAACTCCCCTTTCATTCAGATGCCAGACTGTTCACAAAAACTGTGCGTGACACTGACCCACTCAGAGTACATTCTTATTCAGAAGCCAGAGCCCGAGGCCAGACAGAGACTTAATGTGACCCACTGTGAGATTCAGTCGAGTTTGCTTTAGAGCTTGATTAAGGTATTTGTCATATGCTTGCAAGGTTAGTTTAAAAGGCCACACAGTTCAGATTGCATTCTGTGGAAAGCAACAAAAAATGTATTGTTTACTTTTTAATCGATGTTTTTGTTTCTTTGTGTTCATCAAGTTGGTCTTTGAACATCGTTTGTGGTGGCCAACATTTTGCCCAAGTCCGTGCCAAGAGATTATATTGAAATGTTCCGTCTATGTCAATGTTATACAGGTGCTGTCGGTCTGTGTGGAGGAAGAAAACATCATTCCATATATCACCAATGTGCTGCAAAATCCAGATCTGGCTCTACGCTTGGCTGTACGCAACAACCTCGCCGGTGCTGAAGAGCTCTTTGCTCGCAAATTCAACAACCTATTTGCGGCTGGCAACTACTCAGAAGCTGCCAAGGTGGCTGCCAATGCACCAAAGGTATTCTTCCTGTCAGCCTTACACGAATATGGTGTATTATAAATAAGATTTAAATTCCCTAATCAAGTTGCTCTTCAGGTTCCTTGTTTATTTTGTTTTGATGGAGTCAAGCATTAATTTGCAAACCCCATTGAAATGTATTCCAACCCAGAAACCTCTGTGGAAACTAAAAAGAAAAACACAGACTGTATGAGACACTGAAGCCAAAACATCTTCACATTCTAGTAGAGATGCCAACTAAGAAACTGTGATAGATTTTCAGCATGGGAGGTGAAAGTAGCCTAGTGCCAATTCTAGCCAAGCCTAGGTAATAAAGTTAAGGCAATGCAGATATGACAATGAAAGCCGTTTGTCCGTACAGACAGTTCTTTTTTGTTTCTGACACTTTCCCTCTTTCAGGGTATTTTGCGAACCCCGGACACCATTCGTCGCTTCCAGGGTGTGCCTACTCAAGCAGGGCAGACCTCCCCTCTGCTCCAATACTTTGGGATCTTGTTGGACCAGGGCCAGCTCAACAAATTTGAATCTCTTGAGCTTTGCAGGCCTGTCCTCCAGCAGGGAAGAAAACAGCTTCTGGAGAAGTGGCTCAAGGAAGACAAGGTATTAATGTCTGACTGAATTTATGCCCCCCAGGGGAATTCCCAAGTTAAATCAAATATTTTATTTATTATCCTGTGCTCACATTATTTTCTATTATTAGTTGGAATGCTCAGAGGAGCTTGGGGACCTGGTGAAGGCGGTGGATCCCACCTTGGCGCTTAGTGTCTACCTTAGGGCCAATGTCCCCAACAAGGTCATTCAGTGTTTTGCGGAGACCGGCCAGTTCCCCAAGATTGTCCTTTATGCCAAAAAGGTTTGTTTAGCTGGCTAAATCCTTTTACTGTACAACTGACCTCATGGAAATGATGATCATAAAACCCTGGATATTTGTATTTTTTTTTCTCCCCAGGTGGGCTACACTCCAGATTGGATCTTTCTTCTGAGGAATGTAATGCGCATCAACCCAGAACAAGGCCTACAGTTTGCCCAGATGCTGGTGCAGGATGAAGAGCCTCTAGCCGATATCACACAGGTTAGATAGGGTAGCAATCATGGCATTGATAAATTCAGTTTGGCATTCTTCCCGAATTATGTTTTCTGTCCTGACTTAAAAATTGTTTGTCCAAGTAGAACTCGCCAGACATAAAGTGCAGGTAATCTGTTCTTAAGTTCAAGTTCTCATTTCCATTTGTTTGCTCAGATCGTGGATGTATTCATGGAATACAATCTGATCCAGCAGTGCACCTCATTCCTGCTGGATGCACTGAAAAACAACAGGCCATCAGAAGGTCCCCTGCAGACCCGCCTGCTGGAGATGAATCTCATGCATGCCCCACAGGTGGATATATGGTTTGCAGAAAGGACATAATTCCAAGTATTAGATAAGAATTTTTAATCCTTTTTTTTTTTTTTTTTTTTTGTCATGCCTATAGGTTGCCGATGCTATCCTGGGCAACCAAATGTTCACCAACTATGACCGAGCGCACATTGCCCAACTTTGTGAGAAGGCCGGACTACTGCAAAGGGCATTGGAACACTACACTGACCTGTATGACATCAAGCGTGCTGTGGTGCACACACATCTTCTCAACCCTGAGGTAGAACTTTTTTTAATCACCTAATTTTTAATTCTCTACTGTTGAATCTAATTAACTGAGAAGCAGCATTTTGGTGCATCGGACCATGAAAAACTGTTGTACCCACTTCAAATTCCAGTGGCTGGTGAACTTCTTTGGCTCGCTGTCTGTGGAGGATTCTTTAGAGTGCCTCAGGGCCATGCTCTCAGCCAACATCCGCCAGAATCTGCAAATATGCGTGCAGGTGGCTTCTAAGTACCATGAACAGCTTACCACACAGTCTCTCACAGAGCTCTTTGAATCCTTCAAGAGCTTTGAAGGTGAGATCCGACACCCAAGTTACGATGCCACGCCTATCCTTTTTTTAATGTATTTGAAAATTATATTTGACAGGCTTTTTATTGGGTTTTCAAGGTCAAGGTTGAAAATGCCTTGGGTGCCCTTTTTCAAGCTTTTGTAGTTGGTCGATGAGACAGGCTGATAGCTCAATAATACTTGTTATACCAAGAATGCAATTGTATTGCCAACTAGTTAGAGTGGCCAAGTACTTAACTGCACTGCCTCTCTCACCGCATTAAAAATTTAATCCTGCAAATTTTTAATAGTGTACCTGTACCTGTTTTGTTTTTTTTCTGAAACTGACGGCAATTTTTTTTTATATCCCAAGTACGTAACACCCGCCCATGCAGCCAATTACTTCCCACACCTGCTGACCAAAGACGCCATTTCCCTCTATCAACACCTCTCCAGATTGGCTCTTTTTTCATTAAGTCTAGGTATTTGTAGAAGGAGTTTTCAATGAGTTGCAGGTGCCCACAAACAGCGGCGATCATTTTATCCACCATTGTTGTCAGATATGAGTGAAGCAGCATATTCTCGATGCCAACCGGCTGTCGCGGCAAAGACCGGATCGGTACTTCAATGATGAGTAGTAGTATATCTGCATCATAACAATGCCTAATTTAGATCCACTTGTTGTACATACCCATTGCCTCTTTAAGGTTATTGCCTGCAATCGACAAACTTTAACCATCTCGCATTTTGGAATGTTATGCATAAAACTGTAGAAAAAAAAAGGATTATGATGGCATAGGACCTTTAACATTAACCTGCGATTATTATTATTATTATTATTATTATTATTATTTGTTTACCTCTGTTTTCAAAAGCATGTTTGTATGATGGAGAATCAAGCTTGTTAAATGGCATTGAACTCATCCCTGAGCTTTAGTGACTTACTCGGGATCCATGCCCCCAAAATATCAATTCAGCAATTAGGCCAGGGCCAATCAATCAGGACAATCAATAACCTGTACAGAATGCACCACATGGATCAGATTAGACAGAGATATTGGTTTTCAAAATATTGTAACCCCTTATTTGCTGGATTTCAGAAATTCATCATAAAAATGTCACATATCAAGTTACATAGCAGTTTGTAATTGTTTATATAGTAAGTAAATACATGTTTGTTGTTGCACGTTATACTTGCTGTTATGCTTGGCTCCCTTGGGCTTGTGTAAACTGTCTCTGTCTTTCAGGTCTCTTCTACTTCTTGGGCTCCATTGTGAACTTCAGCCAAGACCCCGAGGTTCACTTCAAATACATCCAGGCTGCTTGCAAGACAGGCCAAATCAAGGAGGTGGAGCGTATATGTCGAGAGAGCAACTGTTATGATCCTGAGCGTGTCAAGAATTTCCTGAAGGTTAATACACCTTTGTCTCTTTAATTTCATCTAATTAATTAAATTTTTTTGATGTGTTGGATGAGTTGCCACTTAATTATAAGAACACATTGAATAATTCTTCAAATAAAACGGCCCAAGTACTTGTCAAGTCCGCTAGCTCAGTGACTCGGTGCACATTGTGCCGTGAGTGATGATCAAGTGTGCCGCAGGAAATTGTCCACTGTCAATTATTTGGACGGAAAATTATTTGTTTGCCCCTCATCCTCCCCAAGAAACATGTTTTGTTAATCGATCTATCTATGCCAACCACATATATAGTAACAGGCAGAACAATCAAAAATTCTTCCACTAGCTGACAGAACCTGTGTATCCACTTTTTGTCCATTGTTTTGCTCAGTTGTGTGCTGTGAATTTTTCTCCCAATATGAAATATGTGGCTTGGCTCAAAGGTTGAGAAACACTGCGCTAGCATAATGATACAATACAATGCAAGACACCAAGGAATACACCCTTATGAACACAAATGGTAGAGCCACGCATGTATACGGACATTGTAACAATACTCACAAGGCATATGGGTTTTATCCTAACATTCAATGAGCAGTTGTGACGGTTTCCTTCATGTTTAGCCATGTGTTGTACTTTCCTCTGGTGGCAAAGGCATGCACACCAGAAGGAGACAAACAGTGAATTAATCATCCTTGGTAAACATACAATATTCACACTTCATTTAATTGTTACTTGTTTTTATGATGTGCAATACAATAGTGTTTTGAAATATTAATTCATTTCAATAGGGGGAAAAAAATTGAGAGACCAGTGTTCCGAGTTACGATCGTTCAAGGAACGTTTTGAACTTATAAATCATGATACATGACTACTTTTTCAGGCTTTTGTGTCATCGAGTCTCTCATTCGTATTACCAAATCCTCAAAGTTGATGATCACACTTAACCTTAGAATTATTTTTGTTGTTTTGGTCACAAATGTTCAACCAACGATTACATCAGTGATTTTTGTGCTTTTCCTCTTGTCCTTGGAATACAGGACATATATCAGGTAAATTTGTCTTTCCATATCGAAAAGAATCTCTCCTTTTTTTTTTAAATCATCCCTGTTGAAGGATCGAAACTGGGATTTGTATAGTCGTACGTTCTCATACCACAAATCCATCCACGCACAGGGGTAAAAATGCTTGCATCCTGAGTCCTAGCTGTCCATCCTTTAGTGTGACTGCAGTAATTGGTGAAGGAGCTAGTTCCTTGTACTCAAGTGAATTAAATTTTGTGATCTTAGTCCTTCAGTACACCCCAAAGTCTGTGCAGCATGTTATTGCAAAATCCCACTTTGTTAATCTTTTGTGGATAAGTCCAATTTGTCAGCACACCCCATTGAATTGTGGTTCAGAGGAACTGCATTGGCCTCTTCCATAGGGAGATGGCTACTCCTAGGATGTCTTGGTTGTAGTTGTCAGCCCTGCCTCACTTGATACTGCACCACATGAGTTGAGTGGACATATGTGATCAGGTTTGATTGACATTGAGATGAGTTTCAATGTCATTGTGCACAATCGATCATATGATAGTAAGGCAAACCCCCTTGTTGCTTAAGCCTCTGTAGAATGGTGTTAAATGGTTCTTGTTGCAATAAGCCTTTATTTCTCTCTTTGTGTCATGGACAGGAAGCAAAACTGACCGACCAGCTGCCGCTCATAATCGTCTGTGACCGTTTTGACTTTGTCCACGACTTGGTCCTGTACTTGTACCGCAACAATCTACAGAAGTACATTGAGATCTATGTTCAGAAGGTAATTTTCGAAGAGCTTTTCGAAACCGTACTTTTGAGCCTTGCGATGTAAACTTAAACCGCGTCTGTGTTGTAGGTGAACCCAAGTCGTCTGCCTGTGGTGGTCGGGGGTCTCTTGGATGTGGACTGCTCAGAAGATGTCATTAAGAGCCTGATTTTGGTAGTCAGGGGGCAGTTTTCAACTGATGAACTTGTGGCTGAGGTGGAGAAGAGGAACAGGTAAAGAAACCAAATATTAACAAAAATATTGAGGCTGACCTCTTTATCTAGTGATTAATCATGGGTTGAGATGGACCGATGAGTTCCCTTTTCAGTCTAAAATACTTACTAGTAAGACTTACTGGACAAACATTGCTTCCAATTTTGTTGGAATGGCTTCAGTCAGACCAGACCTTTTTCTCGTACAGCATGAATGTGCGCAAAGCAACACTGGTTGTTCAGGGTTGCTGTTTTTATAAATGTGTTAACGTGTGTGTTTTTCAAAGACTGAAGCTCCTGCTACCATGGCTGGAGTCTCGCATACATGAGGGCTGCGAAGAGCCAGCTACCCACAATGCCCTGGCCAAGATCTACATTGACAGCAACAACAACCCTGAGCGCTTCTTGAGGGAAAACCCATTCTACGATAGCCGTGTGGTGGGCAAGTACTGCGAGAAGAGAGACCCCCACCTAGCTTGTGTGGCCTATGAGAGAGGGCAGTGTGACCAGGAGCTGATCAATGTAAGACTTCCTTGATGATTGAGTCTCATTTCCCTTTATTATGGCAGAAACCTAACCTCTAAGACTAAAACATTAATTTTTGTATGATAAATCTGATAGTTTATTGTAATAGAGGTTAATTTATTGCCTGTTTTTGTTGGGGGGGGACACATAGAAAGGGACCACGGGACAAAAATGACTGGATATTAAATCGTAATCACAATATTTATGGAGGGGGAAATGTGATATCATTTTCCATAATTGTTGAGCCCTACTGTCGGTGCTTTTTTTTCTGATCTTCATTCAACTGTATTGCTGATTTTCACACAGGTCTGCAATGAAAACTCACTGTTCAAGAGCTTATCTCGTTACCTGGTGCGTCGCAAAGATCCCGATCTCTGGGCTAGTGTGCTGCTGGAGACCAACCCTTACCGACGACCACTTATTGACCAGGTATTCACAAACAGACATTCAGTTGATGTTCATTGTCTTTTCCACAGTACATATAGCTTTTGATGTTCTCTCAGGTGGTACAGACAGCACTGTCAGAGACCCAGGACCCAGAAGAGGTATCTGTCACAGTCAAGGCCTTCATGACCGCTGACTTGCCCAATGAGCTTATTGAGCTACTGGAGAAGATTGTTTTGGACAACTCTGTCTTTAGTGAACACAGGTATTTACTTGCAGCCTCGAGTGATCCCTATTTCTGTTCACCAAATGTTACCAAGATCAACTGTCAAAAAGAATTTGTGTTGAAAGTATGGGCCTTATGACTCTTGCCTGCAGAAATCTGCAGAATCTGCTGATCTTGACGGCGATCAAAGCTGACCGCACACGCGTGATGGAGTACATCAACAGACTTGACAACTACGATGCTCCCGATATCGCCAACATCGCTATCAGCAATGAGCTGTTTGAAGAAGCTTTTGCCATCTTCAAAAAGTTTGATGTCAACACATCGGCCGTGCAGGTGAGTGTTATTGCTTTGTATCGCTGGCTGGATAGCCCAAGCATTTAAGGTAACATTTTTCTTTTAACATGCTTACACCCTCTTCTTTGTCTGTAGGTGCTGATAGAACACATTAGCAACCTCGACCGGGCCTATGAATTCGCAGAGCGCTGCAATGAACCTGCGGTGTGGAGCCAGCTGGCCAAAGCTCAACTCCAAAAGGGTCTCGTCAAAGAGGCCATAGACTCCTACATCAAAGCTGATGACCCCTCTGCATACATGGAGGTTGTGCAGGCTGCCGATAAGAGCGGTAAGGAGAGCGAGCCGCTGATTTTGATCAAACGGCACAGGTCGATTCACAGTGATCCCTAAGCGTGATGCCATCTGGTGGACAGAATTGAAATAAGTCTTCATGTGCCTTTTAGAACAGGCCACCGAAAAGGGTTTTAGGCGTTTCGGTTCAACAGTTTCAAAAAAATTCTCACCGTATTCAGGCCAGTGGCAGGTGCAGAGACCATTACTAAATTGGTATTATAGACTTTAAGCATCAAAGTCAGTCAAACTGTCAGGGACCTGATGGATGGAGCGATCGGGTGAAGAGGAAAAAATCCATTTGTAAAATGTATTAACTGAAAAAAATCCTGCTTTAGCCTCACTTTGTTAAATACTTTTGCTACGGATCTAAGTTGTTACACAGGTTGTCGTTAAGGCTTTTACTGTACTTTCCGGACGATAAACTGCTACTTTTTCCCCCACGGTTTGAACCGTACAGCTTTTAATGTGACGCAGTTAGAAATTGTTAGTGATGAGCTTCATGCTGCTAATCGATTTACCAACAGTCTCGTCACGATAGTACCAAACACGTCAACGTGGTCTGCCTCATGCTGAATATTCATCAGCCATTTGTGGTTGGAATGCGCACACGTGAAGGAGGTGAGGAAGAAATGCGGAAGATTGTGCACATCGCGCTACTCGACTGTGTAAGGAGGAATTGAAAGCAAAAAGAAAATATCTTGAGTTGAGTATAATGAGCAGTGTGCAGCACTCACTCAGTTTTGGTTATCGACTCGCATTGTCGCTGACAACAGGTGAAAGAAATAAGTTAAATCACTCTTTCTTTGCAAATATCCCATGTGACAACGTGGAGACCATCGGTTAATTATACGAAGCGGCCAATATATGCAAAAATGTTTTTTTTAAATGGCTACATTTTGCTGTTGCGGCTCTTAATCAGGTGCACGGTGTTGTCCAATAAGTCAACATTCAGGTTGGCAAATATCAAAATTTGAAATGACTAAGTTGTGAATGTGTTTGTCGAACAAAGGGCAATCGTGTTTTCAAAATCCCTTCATTACAACTCCATGTTGTGTTTTAGGAAACTGGGAAGACTTGGTCAAATTCCTCCAGATGGCCCGTAAGAAGGCCCGCGAGTCCTATGTGGAGACAGAGCTGATCTTCGCACTGGCGAAGACCAATCGCCTCGCCGAACTGGAAGAGTTCATCAACGGACCCAACAATGCTCACATTCAGCAGGTGAGCTGTGCTCATGGTGTATTATGCCATTGTGTTGCTGGCTCAAAACTCAACCTCCCGTCAATATTTTTGTTGATAATCTCATAGGTCGGGGACCGCTGCTTTGATGAGAAGATGTACGAGGCCGCTAAGCTGTTGTACAACAACGTCTCCAACTTTGGTCGACTGGCTTCAACCCTCGTGCACCTCGGGGAATACCAGGCTGCAGTCGACGGCGCCCGTAAAGCCAACAGCACCCGTACCTGGAAGGAAGTCTGCTTCGCCTGCGTAGATGGACAGGAATTCCGACTGGCTCAGATGTGCGGCCTCCACATTGTGGTTCACGCCGATGAACTGGAAGAGCTAATCAATTACTACCAAGTAAGAATTGATTTCCATGTATAGGTCGTTCTATGACAGATGGTCGAATAAATTTAGCCGCAAAACAACTGGGAGCGCTAACTATTTTTAAAACGTGGTATTTAATCAAATTTGCGTTTAGCATTTAACCCCTACTGACCCGAGGTCATCCTCTCATCTTCCCCTTCAGGACCGCGGTTACTTTGAGGAGCTGATCACCATGTTGGAGGCGGCTCTGGGCCTGGAGCGCGCACACATGGGCATGTTCACAGAGCTGGCCATCCTTTACTCAAAGTTCAAACCCCAGAAGATGAGGGAGCACCTGGAGCTCTTCTGGTCAAGAGTGAACATCCCCAAGGTCCTGAGAGCAGCAGAACAAGCCCACCTGTGGGCCGAACTGGTTTTCCTATACGACAAGTATGAGGAGTACGACAACGCCATCATCACCATGATGAGCCACCCAACGGATGCTTGGAAGGAAGGACAGTTCAAAGACATAGTCACGAAGGTATATCTTGAGTTTTGTCGCAAGGGCATCATTTAGTGTGTTTTGATTACTGGTAACTTTTTGACAAACTATGGGTAAAAATCTGCATTAATGCATTTAGAATTTTTTTTTCCTCCGATGTGCACTCCACTTTTGGCCTCAACTGCTTCGACGCAAGCAATTCCACCCACTTGGCATAATTCTTAATCAATCAGCAAACGGGTTATCGTGCCCATGCCAAATATTTTTTTGATACAATTATGGCAGCAATATAATTGTAGTCCACATGCCTTTCATACTGTCATTCTCGCTAACTAGTTTCTTCAACGTGTTTTCTCTTTGTTGACCTGTGCAGGTGGCCAATGTTGAACTGTACTACAAAGCCATCCAGTTCTATTTGGAGTTCAAGCCGTTACTATTGAATGATCTGCTCATCGTGCTGTCTCCAAGATTGGACCACTCTCGTGCTGTCAACTTCTTCAGCAAGGTACTCTTAGCTTCTCACAATAACAGCGTGTTCAGTGACGTGTACACACACACACACACACACACACACACACACACACACACGCACATTGATTCTTAAAATGTCAAAGACCCTGTAGATGAGGAGGAGGGAAAAATATGCCACAATTCTCTTGAAATCACCAACACAGCATCCCACACCTGCACAGATATCTTTGCCGACCAAGACTTGATCTGTGGGCGAGCAACTATGTGCCACGGTGGCATCCAGACTGCAGGAAAATACAAAGACTAAAAGTGGAGTAGTTGAGGAAATGTATGAAGGTAAAGCTACCTGCTAACAAGTTTGACAGGGCAAACTCTTGTCATTTTTACTGTGGTGACGGGAACCACAGTAAACACAGTCTCTCCTTGTATCGACAAAAATGCTTCAGATTGCTTCTTAAATTCCATTTCACGGCACAATCCTACAGTATGTGGCTCGGGCAACCTCGGTGTTGAACACACTCGTGAGGATTTAAACATTTGCGGTTGTCTCTCCTGACAGTTTCCCTACCAAGTAGGTGAGGGAGAATCACTCCTGCCTCACCAAAGATTAATCACGCAATATAATCTGCCCAAGGCTGTGAGCAGATCTCAAGAAAAATAAAATATTCAAATGTATCGTTTTTGTTAAATTTTTATGACTGTCTTTTTCAGGTACTTATTCATTGTCTTTTCCCCGTTAAATGACATCCATTGTTGTTATTGTTGGATTGGACACGATGTGATGTTTTTCCCCAGGTGAAACAGCTGCCACTGGTTAAAGCCTACCTGCGCTCGGTGCAGAACCACAACAACAAGTCCGTCAATGAAGCACTTAACAACCTCTTCATCACAGAAGAGGACTATCAGGTGAGCAAGCTTCTTTGTCATTCACCATTTTTAAAAAAAAAAAAAAGTCTGACATAAATGTTATTACGATTCATGATTTTTTTAATTTTTTTTTTTTTTTTTTAAATCTCTTACAGGCCTTGAGGACATCAATAGATGCCTACGACAACTTTGACAACATTTCACTTGCACAGCGTTTGGAGAAGCATGAGCTGATTGAATTCAGAAGAATTGCCGCGTATCTTTTCAAGGGTAACAACCGCTGGAAACAGAGTGTGGAACTCTGTAAGAAGGACAGACTTTACAAGGTGCCTTTTTTTTTCTTTTTTTTTTTAAATTCTTTATTTTTGGGGCTGGAGAGTGGTGAGATTGACTTTTCCTAACCCGCTTTGTGCTCCTTGCAGGACGCCATGCAATACGCGGCAGAGTCAAAGGACACCGAGCTGGCCGAGGAGCTGCTGTCCTGGTTCCTGCAGCAGAACAAGAAGGAATGTTTTGCTGCGTGCTTGTTCTCGTGCTATGACCTCCTGCGGCCCGACGTGGTGCTGGAGACCTCCTGGAGGCACAACATCATGGACTTTTCGATGCCATACTTCATTCAGGTCATGAGAGAACACCTCACTAAGGTAAGTAAATTCAGTCGGTTTTTATATCAGTGCAGCTCATCCCAAATTGTTGCATTTTTTTTTTAATTTAATTTTTTAAGTATAGTGGAAACACGTCCTTCAAGTTTATTGAATTTTTTTTCCCCCATATGCATGTCAAATTAATGAATTCTTTCCTCGACCCTTCATCGTAGTCTTAACTTACTATCATTGATATTGGTTTTTTTTTTTTCTTATGGCATGTTGCACAAGATGACACTCATTTGTTCCTATCCTTCATAAAAATATTTACTTATGACTTCACTCCTGCATTAGGGTAGATTAGTGATGGACAATGGCACATCTTGCGTAAAAGTACACATTACGTCATGACTATGGGAATGAACACCTCTTGTAAATTGAGGTCCCGCTGTGCACTAAACAGTAAAACTACTGTCCTGTAAATTGAGACATGTCTGTAGAGCAATACGGTCATTGAGCATAAATTTATAGATAAGATTAACTGAATTTAAAAAGTCTGGCAATATTTTATTAATCAGTTGAGCTGGATGTATTCCTATGCTGTATGAAGTTCTCTTGCTAACCTCACTTGGACGCTTCTGTGATGTCTTCAGGAAAAAAAATGCTTTGTGATGCTGACCGAGCAGAATTGTCAAGATTTATTTGGCTATTGAGGCTTGTTTTTCCCAGAAAATGTTGGTTGAACTCAAAGTGTCACCATTTTGAAGCTAGGATTTCAACTGCACTTTGCTCACAACTACGAAAATAGTCATAAGATTGTGGTGCAAGTATTGAGTGTTCCTGCTTCCAGCACAACAAAAGGGGTGTTCACACGTGCACATTTGGTCCGGCACTGCACCGGCGCTACGCCAGTCGAGCGTTCACACGTGCACATTTGCTCCGGCGTAGCGCCGCAATAGAGCTTATACCGGACCAAATTTGATCCACTTG
>CAAKHF010017650.1:0-13470 GCA_901007745.1 Hippocampus kuda | reverse complement strand
TGACAATCGGAGAAACCAAACAAACACTCAAGAAAAGACTTTATCAACACAAATGGAAAAACAATGATAACAAAAGTGCAGTATACGCACACTTAAAAGAAACAAACCACACAATTGAAGATGAACAAGTAAAAATCCTAGGTAGGAACAGAAAAGAGTTGGTTTGAAAGGGGAGTAAAGGAAGCGATTTTTGTTAAAAAATTTTCACCCTCTCTGAACCGTGAAGGAGGTATCAGATTTAACCTGTCTCCTATTTACAATAACTTGTTGACCACCAAGGGACATAGACATGCTGATCAGGCTAACTGAAAGTAGCTATTAAGCCCTAGCCCAAACAATAGGCCTAATCAAGACCCAACGATAAGGAATTTAGAAATCAATGGGCCTCTTCACCATAGGTGCGTGACTAACCATCCCCACCCAGTCCTCAAATAGGCCACGCTCAGCTTTTTAGCGCAGAGCAATTTCCCGGAGTCTTCACGGAGACTTCAGAGTTGTCTACCGCTGACGAAGCTTCTGTGAGAGAAGCGAAACGTCCTTTTTTGTTTTTTACCCACAGGTACAGATGACGACTGACGGACCCCTTTCTACGATGGAACTTTCCTGTACGACTGAGAGCCTCCACAAGCAATTTGAATAGAAAAAGAAAAGAAGAGAAACATACAGATGACTGGAGTGAGTATCCGTCCGACCTCGAGCGTGGTGTCGTCTTAACGAACTAACTAAGCTGTTGTCGTGGCTAGGCTATATTAGCTTGTGAAATATATCAAAGCTCTTTGATGTGTAACGTCCGTTGCGTCAGCACTGATTGGTTGAAGCCAAAAGACGTGCGTGCGTACACGTCCGCGCTGATGCACGCACAGCGGAGAGCAGCGGACTATCGACTTCTGAGTCGCACTTCACTTGAGTGGCGTTGCTTCACACCTCTACACAGTGAGGTGGACGTGCTAACCAGTCGACCGCCGTGGCAACTATAACCTTATTGTTATTATTTTATTATTGGTTGTCTTCTCTTTTCATAAGCTCCAATTTGTTGTATCTGCACCAAAGAGCGTGGCAGTAAAGATGTTGTATTCTATTTTGTGGTTGTTTTTACCCATCCCTCAACCCCACCAAAGAGAAAAAAACTTTGGTTGAACGTGTCAAAATAAGCCGTGCAAGTCTATGTTCGCAAGGACCTGCATGTATTGTGATGCAGCACGCCAACACTTGGATAACTGCAGCAAAAAGTAAGATGTCATTTATGGTAATTTGACGTCATTTCAATACATTGCGTGTTTAAAGAGTTTGACGCCATAGCTATGCGTTAGACGAGAGGCCGAAAGTTAGCACGCCTCCGTCTGAATTCAATATGCTGCAGTGGCACGTGCATATAGTAAATTGATTCAGGACTTTTACTTTTAGGTTTAGGCACTGCCGTTGTTTGTTTTTCGCTGCTGTTGTATTATTGTTTTTTTTTCATACCAACATCTGTACTTCCACTTAAGTGGAGTATGCGTACTTTTCCCACAACATTTTTACAACTTATTGTTAGTTACAATATAACTATTTTTTTCCGAATACCTGTCATGTGTTGAGTGACTGCTTCCCCCATAACAAGAAGTTTTTAGATCGATTAAGTAGAAATGATAAATCGATGAAGTCATTTGTTGAGTTCCTCAGTTGTCAGTGGCTGACATTTCACTTGGACACCTCTTCTCCCCCCCTCTCCCTCTCCCCTTAACCCTACCCAACATTCCACACGTGCGAGGAAGCAACAGCTAGCAGCAGCAGCAGCCCCGACGTCTGTCAGCCACAAGGCGTATTACCATGCAGAAGTTTAGAAACGCCGAGTTTTCGCCCTGAGCAGACTCAAAAGCAAAGTTCGACGAAACGTAAGACGTCTCTGTAAACCACGGGTCATGACCGGCATTGTCAACTGATTGTTATTTGGGCTTGAAAGGTGCAAAAAGTCAGTGAGCTGTACTCGACGTCGAACAAGATGGCAGCAGAAGCAGCAACACCAATGCAGGGTTTGACGGTGGCGTGGCTTCTCGCTGCTCAACCCTTTGACGCGATGGCGCATTTGGTTTACGGGTCTTATTGAAGGTAAGGCATCTTAGCAAATAAAACTGCATTGTGTCAATGATATTCGTCTGTTGGGTATGTTGACTGGTGCACTGAAATGACATCGTACATTGCTGGATTGTTTGCTAACATAAGCTAGCCAACTTCGTTGTGTTTGCGTTAGCAGACTAGCTTTGACACGAACTGTTCACCGTCATTTAAGTGCAGCTAAGGATATACAGTTTAACGTTTATTTGTTTGGGTTAGTTTGAGCTGACAAACTCGACGTGAACGCGAAAATGATCGCGAACTAAGTTGTGAATTAACTCTAAAGAAGAGGCTCGTATTATGCAACAAGAGCTACTCACGTAACGCATACAGTACAAAAGTATTTATTAGTTAAATCTGTTTCTTAAACCGTAGTAACACTCGTACTCGATCTGTCTATCACTTAATTATAACATGGGTTTCAACAGGTGTCCAGACTGTTGCTGCCCTTCCCCCAAACAGGCAAACACCAACACCACCCCTCCCTCCGTCCCTCCCATATGGTTACCGTGTCCTAGATAGATCACCAACAAACTGTGTGGACAGCTTGTATTCTTTGACACAAGTGTTCATCTCCACAAATACTCATGTGGTTCTGCATTTCAAACATGGATCTAGTCTCCAAGCTGTGAGATATCAGCGACCTCTTCAGCAGATGTTGGTTATGCATATGTTTTTGCTGTGGTGTTTGCATGTGTGAATGAGGGAGTAAGCAAAGTTCTGATGGACATGGCCACATGGCAAGGACACACAAGGTGAAATAGTCGCTCCTGAGAAGCCACATGGTGAAGGCTTTTTTGCATTACTGCTTACTTTAGTCTGTTGCATCGGGTTTCTATTTATACTTTTCCAGACCTGCAGCTGTGGGTGTTGATTGTGGATGTAGTTAAAAATAAGCCGTTACCATTAGGGAGGCTCTGTATTTTATTTTTAATTTGTGTGTAGCTTCCTATGTGCACATTTATATGGAAAGGAAAACCTTCAAAGTTGAGTGCAATCCATCCCGTGAAGCTGTTCAACTCATTTGTTTGGATTCCAAACGTAATTTGACATTGCTATCAATTACATTTGTGACAACTAATATTAATTCAAATTGTGTGTGTGTGTGTGTGTGTGTGTGTGTGTGTTATAAACATTAATATGTTGGCAATGTCTGTATTTTATGCAATGTGTTTGCAGGCCAAAATTTGAGATACACAGCTATGAGATAGCTGTTTGCGAACGCCACAACTGTTTTTATGAGAAAATTATTTTAGCACACAGTAAGAGTAGGGCCCGGTCTGAACCACCGTTAGCGCGTCGACCTCACAGTGCAGAGGTACCGGGTTCAATTCCAGCTCCGGCCTCCCTGTGTGGAGTTTGCATGTTCTCCCCGGGCCTGCATGGGTTTTCTCTCCAGGTACTCTGGTTTCCTCCCACATTCCAAAAAACATGCATGGCCGGCTGATTGAACACTCTAAATTGTGCTTAGGTATGAGCGTGAGCGTGGATGGTTGTTGGTCTCTGTGTGCCCTGCGATTGGCTGGCCACCGGTTCAGGGTGTCCCCCGTCTACTGCCCGAAGACAGCTGGGATAGGCCCCAGCACCCCGCAACCCGTGTGAGGATAAGTGGATCGGAAAATGGATGGATGGACAATAAGAGTAAATTTACTTTTGGGGTTAGTCATGTAACTCGTAAATCGAGATACCACTTTCAACTCCTCATTACGCTCTCAGTAGCACGATATATTAAAGCCCATCAACTACATTTATCTTTATTAGCAATACTCTTTTAAAAGTAGTCCGTTAAGTTAAAATGAAAGAAGGCAATATACAGTACTCAATTCAAACTGCATTAGGATCAACTCGTAGCCTAAATTCTAATTAAATCAAACCCCGGGATGGTGAAAAATTACCCACAATGTTTCGTAATATTTTAACATTGTTAAAGGTCAAACAGAAATTAATCATTCTAATATTGTGTTCTCTGAAACTGTCTGCTTACTCATGACTATTTACAGGTGCTTGCCCAAAAGAGTGGGCACATATTGCCACATCAAGATGAGCCACACTGATAATAGACATCTCCCTCAAAAAACATAGTATTAGTTTGAGGGTGTGTGTATTTATGCAACCAGGTTATTGTATTTTCTTTTCCTCCTTAAAAGACAAGGGTTTGTTTTTCAATTGAGTTGCATAGGTATTCAGTAGGTCGAAAACACTTTGAAATGATTTATCTTGTTCCCATTTCTTCTATCACAAAAATCTGGCTTTTGTACACAGGTGCTGTGACTTTTTATAGTCATCACAGCCAACATAATTTGTTTCTATGCGAGAAAGTCAGTGTCTGTTTTTTGGTCAGGTGGTTTTTGACGCACGCCCAATCTGCCTGTCTGAGCCTGTATGAAACGGTTCTAGTAGTTGGGAAATCCACAGGCTCCCCGCAGACATTTCTTTTCAAACAAAACACTGTTTGAGTGTGATGATTTTACATGATCAGGTTTCAGAGTGTGAAACCCAAGAACAGTCTTAAGTCCCCTATTGTTTTGTGTTGGTCAAAGCAGGACTTTTTCGTTATTTCACCTTGCCAGTCTGAATAAGTTGTGATTGAATGGGTCAAGACAATGTTTGCAGTCTCCAATTAACACGTCTGTGAAAGGAAAGGAACACATTCAAATGCACACTTGACATATCAGAATGAATTAAAAGCCAGATGTGATATGACCATATTTTTATTTTTGTAAAGCAGTAAAATTGTATTCACGTACTACATGAAAGGCTATTATAGTCACTTTTTCACTAAAACCTTCATGGCTTGGATTATTGCCTTCCATTCCAGTTCCAGGCCTGTGCAACACAGCTGTGCCAGTAACAAAACACTGTTGCATTGATGTGGTACTTGTGCTGTGTTCCAATGTTGCTGCTGCTGCATTTGGATGACAAGTCATTTTAATTTTAGTACTGGATAATTAATCCAAAACTAATGTAGAACAATTTTTGATCAAAACCTCCATGTGTAGTATGAAGAGCCAAATGAATATTGTGTAGAAGCAGCTGTATTTTCTTTTTTCTTCTTTTGAATGGTCTTCAAGATGTTGCGATCTGAAGTCTAGTTTGGTTTGATTTATAAGTCATACTCAGCCTTATGGTGTAGCGTTTCCTTGTATACTGCTTGCTTTGCGGTTTTACTCGGTGTGAAACTGACCCTCTGCATTACAACAGGCTTTCCTCATCTCCTATTACAGTACGCTAGTTCCCCTTTCTTGTAAGAGTGCCATGTTGGCTCAGCCTTTTAGATACGGTGTATGTAATTGCAACAACTTTTGTTTTAAAAAAAAAAAGAATACTTTTTAGTTTTTTATCTTTTTTTATTAATCACCTGGAAAAACCATTTAAAAACATTGTAATTATTGATTAAAGTATGGGAAATAATTGTCACAATAATAAACAAAATTAGAAAATCATGGTATAATTACGATATTATCAAAATTACTTGTTTTTATTCTTTCAACACATCCACAGTACTTAAAACAGACGAGGGCTAAATCTGCTTGCTTTATTTGCAACCTCCTCGGTCCTTGCATTTCTGTTTGCATGTTAGCTCCTCCAGTTAGAAATGCCATCAAAGGAGCTCAACCAGTGAGCAAGGAGGGACCAAGGATTTGAGAAATGACATTTTTTCGACTTGATGTCGTCAATTAAAAATGAGGAGACATCATTGACGTGGTGTCGCAAGTTGATCTTTTCTGTCTCTAAATCATTACCATCACAACACATGTACCCTTCATGTTTCAAGTGGAATTGAAGTCAAACATGATCAACACTGTTACTCTGCACAAGCACGGAGTCAGTCCCGAGTGGGCATTTCTTGCCTCAGGGCCCCAAGATCTCCTGCACCCATTACTCATGACACGTTTGAAGATGTTTATTTTACCATTGTGGTAGACTAATATTAATGAATTATACTGTTTTCATTTAATACGTTTATATTATTTGCAATGCAAAAACAGTTTGCCATCTCAAAACTTTGGTGTCATTTTTATTTTCTTGATGTTGCTAATTGCATTTGAGAAGATTTCATCCAAATTACAGACCTGGTAAATAGTCACTATGAACCAGTTTAATTGAAAGTAACTTTAGGTTTAATCTGGCCCAAATAAAACACTCTGCAGTGCCTGTAATTGTCGACTTTACTCAAGAAGCTTTGAACTTAGCAAGCACGTTTTTCTCTTCTCACAACTACTCAAATGCTTCATTTTTGTGTGTGTGTGCATGTTTTGTCTGTTGGTATTGTGAAAATGTCTCTGAGATTACTGTCTGTCACAGCGAGATTGTGGTACTTCATCTTTTGAAGGTGATGATTTCCAGTCATGTTTCTCTGTTTGGCTGCATTTATTGTGACCCATTATTGCCAAGTGCAATACAGCAAATTTCTGCTTTTCATCTGCTTTAAGAATGCATGGCTAAACAATTAGAGGAGTGCAACCAGTGTATTTTTGATTGCAGCTTCTGCCATTAACCTAATTTTACTAAATGAGTGACCAGGACTGCTATTTCTTGTTAGCCCTGACGTCTCACAACAAGAATGCTCGGGGTCAGCACCAGACTTAACCTGTCAATCATGGATCGGATACATATTATCAGTCTTGGTTATCCCAAGGCTAATTTAATTGATGTATACTAAAGAAATAAGTAAAACTAAAATAAAAAAATAGTTTTTTTTCATTGATGAAAAAAAAATCAAAATTCTGTATAATACAAAAACAAACAAACTACATTTTATGTTTACAGAACTAGTAATTATTGCAAAAATGTTCTTCGTTTTTGTCTTTAACGATTTGAAACATGAACCTTTGGGGTTGATTTTAAATGTGGCTTCAAATGTATTTAATCCGGTGTGAGCCAGAAGTGGGACTTTGGAACAGTTGTTGGGGATTTATAGTCGTGTGGCACACGAACATCGGGTTGTTTTGTATTTGTGCCATTCCAGCTCCCTCTGATGGTTAGTTTATTAGTAAATTTGAAGTTGAATTAGGCATGTTTTGGTCACCAACATTGAAGACCCACGCTAATCCTCAGATTCAGGGTAACGTAATACGTTTGAGTTCTTCCACAGATTGACTTGCTTCACAACGTGTGCATGCATTAGCAAGCGCCGCTATATGAAGTGTCTTCGCGTTGTGCTCCGACATTGACCATGATACTTTGCACCGCCTAGCCAGTAGGAGCACAGATCATTGTCCAATCCTATTTCTTTGTCACTGCTGTTATTTACATAAACACAATACTGAATTGTGTTTCCCCCGCCCCTCCATTTTTAAAAACAATACCGTGATATACAGTATCATTTGCTTTTCTAAAAAAATGCCAAGTTCCCTCCAATATTGTGATAATTATCGTGAGGTTCATATCGTGATATTAGATTTGAATAGAAAACCTTTATTAGTCTCGCAATGGAGAAATTCCCATTTCACAGCAGCAAAGTTATGAAAGGAAGAAGTAGAACAACAATTGTATTGTGATGTTTGGATATTGTGACATTCCTGCTATATATTACCTGAAATTGATTGAAGGATGGATGGTTATTTTTTTCAATGTTTTTGTAGAATTTTTCTTACACAATACTTATTTTGCAGACAATAGACAAAAAAAATATTAAAACAAGCAGAATAATAAAATAAGTAAGCATTTTTGAAAAAACTAACACTATTAATAATTGACGAAGCTGTCCTGAAAACTAATTAAAACTCACTAAATTGAAAAACAAATACCAACATCAAAAATGAGCTGTGATGAAAATTCCCTAACTATAACACTAGGGCAGTGGTTCTTGACCTGATTAGAGGTACCGAATCTAACCAGTTCATATGCACATTCATCAAACCCTTCATTACTGAAAAATAAAAATTCAAGAAGTGTTCCTTCGGTTTTGCCGGTGCGAGACTAGAGTTGCTCAACTTGGCATGACAAATCATGCAGATAGGATGCTGAGTCCCATCATGTTCTGTGATGCATGTGAATCAATGAAGTACATAGTCGTCCGACCACTTAATTTTTTTTTTACTCAACGTAGTTAGCAGGTATTAAATATATTCTAAAAATATCAGGCAATGTACTGTCACAACAGTCACACGTTGACTACTAAGTGAACTAAATTTCCTGCAGCGCTGATTGGACAAGCAATGTAATGTGGTCATCTGCAGCCAGTGATGGTCAAGCGGGCATGTCATAACTAATTGACATGGTGAGTCGGGTGTGTCTGAACCTCCACGGCAGAGGCTCTGTCGAACCCCTGAAACTGATTCACCGAACCCAGGTTAAGAACCACTGCACTAGGGTGTAGCCTGCCTCTTACCCTAAGACAGCATTTTTTTAATTGTATTTAATTTTTGGTCACAGGCCTTCTTCGCTTTTTTTATTTGTCTTAGTTTTTATTTATTTATTTATTTTTACGGAAGGGATTCTTTCCCAAAGGTGACTGATGGACTTCATGGGACTGATTTTTGTTCGCTTCTCTCTTTTCAGGTATGGCCTCACAAGTCTTGATTCAGCCATCACACATGCACTCAGCTCAAATAAGTGCCTTAGGAACCAATAACAGCAAACACACAGGGGAAGCCCACAGCAGTAATAACACCACCAGAGCCTTTCCCATACCACCCCCACCTAAAACTTATGTGATTGGAGTTAACTACGGAATTGCTTACCCCAACAACGTATTGCCATCAACAGTTGATGACTTTGAGAGACTGCACTGGGCAACAGCAATTGAAGAAATTGAGGAGAGGAGGCCTCCTCCGTTGGGATTGCGCACTGTGGAGAGGAGAGGAAAGGCCATCGCTGAGATCAAAGATCAGAGGTCTCATTGTCAGAACAAAGGACCACCGGAAAGGAGACTATCAGAAGAGGAAAGGGGCACAAACAAAGAAGGTTGGGGACATGTAAACCTTGACTCAGGTGTGACGCAGCGATGCAAACAGAAGAGAGGTGAAGTTGTAGAACTACGGCAGGATTACAACTGTGTTGGAACCATGCAGATAGTGGAGGAGGTATCTGATCTATCTTCACTGCCTGCTTGTAGTACAATGTGGCAAGCAGGGAATCATGATGTCCCTAAAGTAGGCAAGGTTGGGGAATCAGCTGGCATTGGTAATGAATCGAATGGGACAAAAATCAGGTCTAACGTCACTACTGAGGCGATGCCTACCACAAACAGATCAGGAACAGGAGATGGTGACTATCAGTTAGTTCAGCATGAGGTTCTCTGCTCATCGAAACACAGCTATGAGGTGTTGGAGTTCCTTGGACGTGGCACCTTTGGTCAGGTGGTGAAGTGCTGGAAGAGGGGAACGAATGAAGTGGTGGCTGTCAAAATACTGAAAAACCACCCATCGTATGCACGTCAGGGACAAATTGAGGTGAGAATTCATCGTATATTGCAATGTTATTTGGTTTATTATTTTAGGAGATGTGAGGATCATATTTCTTTTTAAATCTCTTCATATGCCATTGTGTTAACAGGTGGAGATCCTTGCTCGGTTGAGCAGTGAGAACGCAGATGAACACAACGTGGTGCGCGCTCTGGAGTGCTTTCAGCACCGGAGTCATACCTGTCTGGTGTTTGAGATGCTGGAACAAAACCTCTATGACTTCCTGAAGCAGAACAAGTTCAGCCCACTGCCACTCAAAATAATCAGGCCAATACTTCTGCAGGTAATACTGACATTGTGAACTTTTACGCACAAGGCCAGTTTAAAAGAATCCTCAATATTAATCACAGCCTGTAATTCAAACTAAAACGTGGTACGTTGTTTTCCTAGGTAGCAACAGCGTTAAAGAAACTGAGATCCTTGGGTTTGATTCATGCTGACCTGAAGCCTGAGAACATCATGCTGATAGACCCGTCCAGGCAGCCATACAGAGTTAAGGTTATTGACTTTGGCTCCGCCAGCCATGTCTCAAAGGCCGTCTGCTCGACCTACCTGCAGTCCAGATACTACAGGTGAGGCCCTGCACTTTTAGTCAAAGCTGTACATTTAACATCAGGTGTTAATGACATCGAGGGTATGGCATGGCGTTGAAAAATTGAGTGATAGCCTTCCTTATTCAAAATCCCTTTTGTCTGGACCAGATCTCCCATCTGACCAGCACCAAAGCAACTCCAAACCATCACAGTACTGCCACCTTGCTTGACAGATGGCGTCTTACAAATCTTCTATGTGATCCAAACACCTCAACCTTTGATTCGTCCATCCATAACACCTATTCCTCTATCCAATGTCTGTATTTTTTTTGGCCAAATGAATCTTTCTCTTTTCTTGGTCAGTCTCAGATATTACTTTTTCTTTGCCCTCAAGGCCAGCATCCCGGAGTCGTCTCTTCAGTTCAGATGTTGACACTTCAGTTTTGTGGGTACCATTTAATGAAGCTGTCAGTTAAGGACCTGTGAGACACGTGTTTCTCAAACTAGAGAATCTAATGAACTTCTTGCTGAGTGGTGCAGCCCGCGGGGCCTCCCACTTCTCTTTCTACTCTAGTTAGAGCCATTTTTGTGCTGTTCTCTTAACTCATTCACTCCCAAAGACATATTTATATGTCTTTTCACACTCCACACATTCAACCCCAGATACTTATTTTTTTTCACATTTTTTTAAGACTTAGGGTAAAAAAAAAAGGAGGGGGGGTGGTCTAGAATTAGCTGGTACTGAATGAATTTCAAGTCGACAACCGTTATAGGAAATCTTTAGTTTCTGGGCAACATCTCGCATAGCTTTCATTTCTAAGAACAACAATAGTCTGTTGAGTCTCACATGAAAGTTCTTGTTTTCTGGCCATTTTGAGCTTTTAATCGACCCCACAAAACTGATTCTCCAGATGGTCAAACTGCTCAAAGGAAGGTAGTTTTATAGCTTTTCTAAGGATCTAAACTCATTTTGGTCATGTTAACTTGCTCACACAAGGGTTTTCTAATAGCCATTAGCCTTCTGACGCAATTAGCAAACACCTTATACCTTGAGAACACTGGAAATATGCCTCGATACACTTGCTGTGTGTGTTAATAAAAGACTGTTAATAAAAGTGAAAACAACTGATACAGCTTAGCAATTTACCATACATACCTGAAAGCTTAAACTCTGCAGTATCGCTCTCTCTCTCTCTCTCTCTCTCTCTCTATCTCTCTCTCTCTCTCTCTCTCTCTCTCTCTCTCTTTCTCTCTTTCTCTACTTGCTGATGGCTAATGTTTCTTTCCTTGCAAAGTTATTTGCCATGTGCCTTGAGAGAAATGTGTATATCACGTTATCCAAAGCACAGTATTTGTGCTCCAATCACCGTACAACAGGCATGCCATTCGATTCACTTCCGCTCTCTGCAACAAGTCGAAGCAAGTACGGCACATGGATTTGGAGCATGTAAACAATTGCTTCCATTTGTGCAATATTCTTTTACGCAGTATTTCAGCACGGTGACAATTATTTTGTTCTGTATAGTAGTAGTAGTTGTTCACCGAGAGAAAAACATTCTCGTTATCTTCAATCCCACACACTTCAGCCCAATATGTGGACTTGAAGTAACATGTTTGACCAAAATTTAAAATACAAAGTGCACTGTAAAAATCAGTGAAAGCCAGATTGTCACGTTGACGCCCTGAGACGGGTAGGCATGGAGCTTTTGTTGTTGCGTAACATAGAGCTTTATGTGCCACTTGTACTTGTTGAGTTTGTGTGGTTCTTTGTTTGTTTGCATTTGATATTGAGCAATGGCACCGTTGCTCAGTGAAAAGGGGACAATTTTGGACAGTGGGGAGTTAGTGATGGGGAGGTCACTTAGATGCCCGTCTGCTGAAGAGTGTGGTATGTGACAACCCATATTTGGATCCAAGAAAAACATTTAGACATTCCTGTGTGTGCCTGGGTGTGCTCATGTATGTACCACTGTGTACCAGCTCCAAAGGCTGAATATTTCACGTAGGCTACACAATGAAGTAAAAACAAATTTTTGACTGCATCACAATCACAGAGCTGCCAACCTATCGAAATTCACCTCCTGGACCATATTCAAAAATTTTCCCAATTTTTTACTTCTGTCAAGAACGTTATTGCGGGACTGCCATGGGAGTGTTTTTATCTATCTAGCTATCTATCTTAATGCTTCAAAGAATAAATCAAATCACCCAATTTTTTTTGACTTAGTAATGACAATGCACATTGCACACACATACATGTGTGCACACATTTTTTTAATAAATTCAAGGACCCAAACATGTCAGTGCTTAAGTTCATTTTCATGCAAATACATTTTCATGGACCAAATTAAATAAGACCAAATGATTAAAAATATCACTCACTGTGGCTGCACTTCAACAAGCCTTGGCCGTTTGTATTCCAACAAGTATTAATGACTATTTTGACAGTAGTGCAGTGTCAGAGGGGTTCTTCATGATTGATATATCAATTTTCTGAACTCCTTATCCTGTTTAGACCGTGCATTATTGGAGATCACAATCTGGCGATGAAACTTCACTTGGTGTTGTGGTTAGCTTCAAATACAGTTGCACTAAAGGGTTCGAAATGTGTGGGTCAAGCTAGGGTTCCGTGATTAATCAAATGCAACAGTCCCAAACATAACGATTTCCCATAAGGTCAAACAAAGATGCTAGCTTGACATGACTGTATTTTTTTTTTAATGTGCTCTTCAATTCACAGCCACGTTGGTAGTGCACAGCAGTGCATATCAGTTGAGGACACACTTGGAACTTAAAAAAACAATCAAACAAACAAAGCTATTAAAAAAAAGTCATCTGTACTCATAGGAGCATGTTTTTATGGTGCCTAAGCTTGGGCATGTTTGCTCATTCTCCGACCCAGATTTCTGACACACCCACCATGCGCAACCTGCAAAATAATGTGCTACAACCTGAAAAGTTCTGAGCAAACTTTTACCAGTGCTTTTATCTTTAATGCTCACAGTATTACACTCACTGTAACTACCAGAAGACTGTATGTTCTCAGTTGAGCTCGAGACTGGATGCCATAAAGATCAAGTCTTATTTTGTCAGATGCAAACTAGGTCTAACCGTTCCATAATGCTTCCCATTCTTATATTGCCACCACACAGGAGAGCGGCTGTGCCTAGCCTAAGCAATGTGTTGGTATCTTCATGGTTTGAAAGTGCGCAAATGCTGCTGTTTTTTTTTTTAAGCCCCCCACCATGTTCTGGTAAAAAATTCATCTGGTTGCACAGCACGAGTGCACATTTTAATGCTCCTACTAGTACATACAGTGGAGTCACTCTGAGAAACGTGTTTAAAAATGTCCAAAACGTGTAGGTGTGTGTGTGTTTGTGTGTGTTTGTGTGTGTGTGTGTGTGTGTGTGTGTGTGTGTGTGTGTGTGTGTGTG
>CAAKHF010017648.1:0-12791 GCA_901007745.1 Hippocampus kuda | reverse complement strand
AAAAATGCTGAGTGGCAAAGTATGTAGATAGACACGTCTCCTCAGCAACATTGGCAGCCCCTCACCAGCCCTTTACTCTCTCTCTCACACACACACACACACACTTTTTCCGTTACATTTTCAGTTCAGTTTTTACAAAAAGTGCTGAATGAAATTTCGGCCACTTTGTCCCACTTTTTCAATCTGGTAAAATGATCTGACATCTTAAATTAGTCAAAAAATATTTACTCTTTCAATATACAGCGACAACAGCTGTTCGACAAGTGGCTATTGGCTGTGCTGCACTCTTAATTAACTTAGCGGTTTTGATGGAAGAGTGATTTTGATTAGATCTGACTTTCTATTAGGTCTCCCATAGGAGAAACTTGTCTCGGAGGACAGTCCCTCTGTGCTGCTACATACATTGAGCAAAAAAACATCCACATACACAGCACAACATAATTAGAACAATTACATACAAGACAAGACAGTATACACTCTACACCAGGGGTCACCAACCTTTTTGAGAGTGAGAGCTACTTCATGTGTCCTGATTGTGTGAAGGGCTACCAAATTGATACACGTCTGAAATAACATTTGTACAAATTACATTTAATAATATTAGAATATTAGATATAAATAGATAGATACTACAGCTAGCTAGCTAGATGGCTAAATAGGTAGCTATAGAATCTATAATACTGCCCGTGTTTGCATTTTTAAATCATAATTTCGACTAGCAATTCACAATCCTCGCACTGGCGGGCTACTGGTGTGGTCCTCACGGGCTACCTGGTGCCCGCGGGCACCACGTTGGAGACCCCTGCTCTACACACATTGGACACTGCATTACAGTCATATGCACCCCCTCACCCTCGACACACTCATGTCCTGTTTGAGTGTTTGAGACTTTTCTTTTTATTTTTATTTTTGGAAACCAGGGACCTGTTTCAAAATGACATACAGTCCCCTTTAATAGATAAAAGATTGAAGAGTCTTATAACCAAATCAAGAATTTTTGTGTGGTCACGGGTCTCCAATGTAATGTGATCCCGCAGAAGCACAACAAACTGCGTCCTGATCTGATATGCGTTTCTGTGAATGCACATTTGGCAGTCATCATATCAGGACGAAGGGTTTTATATTACCACTTCTCCTGTTGCAGACAGGCATCATACAGGATTTCATAACTTTGTCAGCACAGAAAACAATTGAATCATCATCTGAATCTATATCTATGTATCTATCTAGCTAGCTAAGTAGCAATCTAGATACCTATCTAGATATTGATCGATAGGGATAGATGGCTAGAGAGAGATGGTTACAGATATAGAGACGGGAAAATGCAGTACATCATACATTGACAAATGTTTCCTATGGGAGACCAAATAAAAAGTAAAATCAAATCAAATCAAACATCGATGGTATGGTAAGCCTGACTATTCACAAGACAGTCTCACCCAAAGTGATTCAAGCCATCACATTTACATTAAAAAAAAAGTAGAGTTTTATATCTCTTCACAAAAGACAAGTGGTGACTTTTCACCACTTTTCACGGTTTTCAAAGTGCATTTCCAGTGACCAATATGTGAGTGTGAGAGAGCAATAACACAAAATTTAACCTTGCTGCTCCCCACTCACACCTGAGATCTTGTAATACCAAAGTGCCCAATGCCACTGGCGAAGGAAGGGAAAGAGAAGATTTTCACTTGGGGGTTGAGAGGGTTTTATCACTTTTGCTGCCAGCAGTTGAGTCATTTAGACTTGGCTGTGTTGGACAGTTACACAAGCTTTAACATGGACAACACGGTCACAAAGTGGAATTTCTTCAGGCTTGGAAGCATGAAAAAATATAATCAAATAATTACATCGGCGGTCCAGTGGTTAGCACGTCGACCTCACAGTGCAGAGGTCGTGGGTTCGATCCCGGCTCCGGCCTCCCTGTGTGGAGTTTGCATGTTCTCCCCGGTCCTGCGTGGGTTTTCTCCGGGTACTCCGGTTTCCTCCCACATTCCAAAAACATGCATGGCAGGCTGATTGAACATTCTAAATTGTCCCTAGGTGTGAGTGTGAGTGCGGATGGTTGTTCGTCTCTGTGTGCCCTGCGATTGGCTGGCAACCGGTTCAGGGTGTCCCCTGCCTACTGCCCGAAGACAGCTGGGATAGGCTCCAGCACCCCCGCGACCCTAGTGAGGATAAAAGCGGTTCGGAAAATGAATGAATGAATGAAATAATTACATCCAGTAAGTGGGAGGAGTTTACGCACTCTTGTGAAACCACATTGGTGAGACTCCATCCATGTAATCAGCATAAGGATGGAGAGATGCTGACAAGTCACTCGAGTGGAACAGTTTCTAATTCCGCGCGGTCGCTCCTACGGCATTCGAGTGTGCTCCTCTCACTGGCTGCCGTTCTCAGTTAATGGAGATCACCCGCTTGGCCATCTTCATTAATGGCCCGTTCTCTACTCTCGCTTTGTTGTAATTTCACTTCCCTTCACTTCACTTCTTGGCCACCCTCCTTTTATGTGGCTGTTCCGCAGAACTACTGTAGCTCGTCCATTAGCTAAAATAGGCAAATACTAAGGGAGTTGTAGGATTTAGTGAGACCACAAAATCAAGAAAATGTTGCCCTGATGATACTCTCGTTACTGTATATAAAAATGTATCATTCTTATTAACTCTTAAAATGAACCCATGAATGTAGATTTATATGTCGAGCAAGGCCCAATAAATATTAGTGCAAATGATGATACCAAATAACCTCCCAATCATTAAGCATACTGTACCGTTAAGTAGATTTGCTTCTGAGCGATTAGCTTCAACATGCAATGCTAATCGGCAAACAATCTGTTTTTCTGTAGCTAGGTGGCAACTGTAGAAATTAAACTTCATTGGTCTAATTCACACTTTTTTTGTTTTTGCATCTTTTAACGTTTTTCTGCTTTTAAAATGCTATTCCTTTTCATTGCTTAATATTTTAGATTTGTGAGCTTAGTTGTGTGGCATTTAGTTTCTAAAGCATGGCACTTACATCAGTGTCTAAAGGGCTGTTCACACGCCACACATTTGCTCCGGCGCTGCACCGATATATTTTGTTGCGATATATTTTACACCGGACCAAATTTTGTGGAGCGTTCACACGTGCAAAGCCGCTGAGCGTGACAGCACCGGCACAGCGTCGGTGCAGCTCCACTTTCGTTCACACGGCAGTTTCTGCAGCGGAGCAAAACGACAGAAAACAAATGAGTTGTCGTGTTGGTTCTTTTTTAAACGTCTACACAACTCAAGCAACGACAGTTCAGGCATGTCCTTCTCCTTCTCGGTCTCCGTGCCTTCTGCTCGAGAGGGACCGCCCCCTGATAACGTAAATCAACGATGACTTCATTGACACTCAGAAAAGCAAAAATTTATTGCGCCAAACAGAAAAATCAAGAGAGGAAATCATGAAATAAATTCTATGGTGCACGGGGGGTTGTCAACACACAACAAAGAAACAAACTACACAAACAACTCAGAGACAGTCCAGTCTCCTACAAAAGGAAAGATGACGTTTGGGGATTATTCCCCCCTCCCCGTTATAGTTGAGATGGTATAACCCAAGAAGTGCTTGCTACAATGTTACCAGACAAGTCTTGGGTTGTTATTTAACAAATGACAGAAGTCCGACAGAGCACGAAAGCAACGCATTCTCGCCGTACGTAATCAACTCTTCACGAGCATTTGCTCTGGAGTAAATTTAACCCAGTTGCGTTCACACGTGCAAATTTACATCGGTGCTGCGTCGCAAACGAGCATTTGCTCTGGAGCAAATTTTTAAACCACCTCCCTTAGGTGGATCAAATTTGGTCCGGTATAAGCTCTTTAGCGGCGCTATGCCGGAGCAAATGTGCACGTGTGAACGCTCGACTGGCGTAGCGCCGGTGCAGTGTCGGACCAAATGTTGCCGTGTGAACACCCCTTAAGTATGCATTATTATTGTTAACGCTTCATCACTTACCCTTGCTCCATGCCATATTAAACTGCACCTTACTATTTCTTTGTATCAATTAGTAAACATTTCACTGTAATGGCAATGTTTATCCGTCATCTAATAGACATGTCAGAAGAAATGCATTATTGTTTATGGACTGAATAGAAGATGGAATGTGTCTATATTAGCATTTTTTTATCTTTACATTTTAATTTATGGTAGAATTGATTTTTACTCAATGGTGCTTTTAAAATGCTACATAAATCAACTTGAATACTGAAAAGTGTTGACTTGAGTTTACTGCCACCACACACAGCTTGCAACTCAGAGCAAAACACAGAGGACCACTGCGTATCATACAAGCAGAGCACACAAAACACCACAGCACATACAAGAAGAGTTTTCTCCCTGATACACACAAACAAGCAAAAGAGTAATATGCGAAGGCTACAAAATTGCCCATGTAATTGAGATTTTTCCAGTTCTCTCTTTTGGATGTTGTTTTCTCGCCTCTACATTGTTGACATTTTCTGTCGCTGCGCAAACCCCTCAGCCTTTTGTCTTCCAACAATTCTGCTGACTGGGCACATTCACCACCACTAGTTTCTTCATGGAGATACTGTATAGCGTAACGATCAAAATGCCACAATGTCTGAGAAATGAAAGGAGAGATGAACGGACTAAAATCTTCTAGTGTGCCTCTGGGATGACACTGACACACATCGTGTACCAGAGTACCAGAAGGGACTGGAATGGCAGTCATGCCATTTACTGGACAAGACAGGCCTGCATCTTGTTTATGGATTCCAGTAAGTTCTTCTGACAGAATAGATTTGACACAGGCCTGACGGAGGCAATTTTAGACTATCACAGTAAGTGTGTTAGACCTCCGTAATGGGCGCCATGATGCCGTAATGACTGAAGATGTTCTGTTTGGTAATGATGTTGCTGCTTTGTTTGCTCTCACCGGCAAGAATGTCATGGACAAACACCGTGCATTCGTCAAAGATGGCTTTACAGTCTTAATGTTATGGAAGACATTTTTCTCATTGCATTTTCTGTGCTCTGCTTTCTGGAGCTTAAAAGAGAATATTTCCCTTTGTTTATAGAAAGTCACCTCTCGGCTTTTTCTTTGCGGCGAATGGGAAAACTCACGAAAACACTTCTTTCAGGCCTGCTACGGGTGCTTCAAATTCTTGTTGTGTTTGCAAGCTTTAAGTTTCAAATTATGAATGCTGTAGCTATCTCAGTCGTGTCCTTCACTGTTTGCCTGTCGTTGCATACCTCTCTCCATCCATTGACCTTTTTTGGGGGGGTAGGGGGGAAAGGTGGTCATAGCAAAATACTGAGGGTGTTAAGTCACAGTTCGCTTGTGAATAATCAAAATGTCTTTTGAAATCAATTTGTCACAGCTGTAGCATGCTGGACACACTCAAAACCAATATTGAAAGAGTTTCACCCTTGTGTGGTCCTAACTTCTGGAATGCTTATCTTGAAGTCATAAACGCAAGACATCGGAATCCAAACTCCTCACTAAAATTCAATTTCATTGAATTTGTCACATGCATATTAAATTGTGCTATTGTTGTCTTATTGTTAAAGTGAAAAAAAAAAGCTCCCCCACTATGGCCGACATCGAAGCAAACCTAACATAATTGTTGCGCCGGCAACAGCCACAGTCTCAGGGCAGGTGTAATGAGCCAGCCCAGTCAGTCCAGCAGCCACAACGGTTTTTTGTAGACTACCATCCAATGCGCTGCATGGATCAACTTCAAAATAAATGTGACCAGTCATACTGTTACTTGGCTATAAATATCTTACTTAGCTTTTATTTTGAAGTTAGCCCTCGGAGCAATCATTGCGGCAACCGATTCAACTTTGAAATGAGACTGGCCTGACCTATTCTTAGTGTGCAAAAGCGCAGTGACTTGTAGCGCAATATTCACTTTCCAGTGCTCCTGCGCACTGCTTCAGTGCGCCTTCGGTGTATTTTGTATAAAAAATGTGTAATGCACATAACCCGCAAAAAGTCTACTGCGATGTGGTGAGGGATGACTGTATTTATATGTGAGGATGTTATTGTGCCCTGATTATTCTGAAAAGTTGCACTCCTGTCCTAATGAATTTATCTGCACTTGGACTGCACTGGCTTGCTGTCGTGTTGACACCGAAGCTCCTGCAGGCACTAATACTTGTACACTTGTGATTAACACTGTAATTTTTTTTCCCCCTCTCCACTTGTGGCGTGCATGTAGGCGTCTATGTACTTATTGGATTGAGCAGATGAAAAGCGGGAGGGGGTATAATCCACACTGTCGGTAATCATTTGCGATGTGATCTGTTGTAATCTTTGGATCATCTGGTGCACTGAATTTCATTGCGGCATGGGCCTTACTTTCCTCTCTGCACCCAGAGTGATAACTTCTATTCTAAGGACCCGATGAGAATATTCTTTGGCTTTCAGTCTCATGTGTGAGCCGCAAGGTTTTCACTTCAGAGAAAACATGCTGCGAAGGTTTTATTGACAAAATAGATGGGGGTTCCTGTCTGTAATGGGCTATATATCCTCAAATAGTGGCCGGGGGCGTTGATTTACTGAACTGCCTGTGGTCTATTTAGCGAAGGGCTCTTTTTAAGTAGGCGACAGCAGCATCTCTCAATTAGTGAAGACAATGTGAGCCAAGGTCACATTTGAAGGAATGCTCTGTCACTTGTATGACCTTGCTCAATTCTTACCGTTTGTTATGCTCGCCATCTTCCTATCCGGCAGCAATTATACAATTCCATCAAATATTTGCACACATCTTCATCTCAACTGCCTGAATGTCCAAATGGAAAATCTTTATGTCATACTTTCGACTATGTATTTGTTTTTCTTTAGTGATACCTCATATTTTGACTTTTTTAACACGACGCCATGCTAATGCGAGAACTGTTTTGAGAACAGTAAGCTTGTTTTTGCAGGGGATATGAAGCATTGCATTCTGTATGCGGAAAAGTAGGACGGTGCTTTTTTTTGGGGGTCTTTGGAACCAATTTCTAGAGAAATTGGTTCCAAATATGACTTTGTTTTGTCGTAGTATCACTGAGATCAATCACAAAGAAGGAGCTATGTCACTTTTCCCCCCCACCCCCTTTCCATTCCAAGATCTTTTGAATTGACTCGGGACGTCCAGATGATATGATGTGCAGTGGAAAGAAACCTGTGAATTACAAAAACAATCCTTGCAATGCTTGCTTTGAATTGAAATGTGCATTCAAGTAAAACGTTGAACAGGAACAAAAAAAGATTAATCTCGTCCTGTCTCCCCTCTCCACAGTCAACAAGCACAAACCGTGGATTGAAGCTTCTTACCATGGCGTGATCACAGAAAACATGGAGACTGTGTTGCTGGACCCTCCGCTTGTTGCGCTTGACAAGGATGTGGCGATCCCCTATGCAGGTAGCTCCATGCATGGACAAATGAATGCAAAGATATTGAAATCATTTCAGACTACATTGGAGCCTCTAAGGCTGAACACTCAAATTTTTGGTGTGCTAGGATTCAATTTGTTCTACTAATGCCTATGGGGACACAACTTTAAAGTCAATAAAAAAAAAAAAATTCTGACGAGTTGCTTCAAGTGATGCTGATGCCGTCGGCCAAGGAAGAGGAAAAATCCTTGTGGCTCTTGTCATCAGCAAGATGTACAGCACATGTTCTATTCTGCGCAGGTATTTTGTACTTGGCAGCACGGCAGACCTCAAAGTCGCCATGGAATGAGTTAACACCTAAATGCGGCAGAAGAACATCATTACAAAGCTCATCTGCAGATGACACTTTCAGATGTTGATTGTCTCGTCTTGTAAGAGGCAGCCATGCGATGATTGCAGAGCTGACAGTGATGAGAATGAGACGGAGCGCGCTGTTATAATTAGATAAATGTTTCCCAGACTGCAAGGCAAACAAAGAGCCTTTCTGGCTGTGAAACACTTAAAAACCATTTGGCCATAATGAGCAGTTATTAATCCTGACGCTGACAACCATGGTCAATGGATATTCAACATTAGATTTCTCTTCCATTTATTTTTGTCTTGCCCCAGCCATCTTTTCTAAATGCTGTCCAAGCTGCTCTGGATATACGTTTGACCCATATGAGTGTGAAACTCTCCCAATAGCTTGAGGAGACTCAAGAAAAATGCTGGAGCACCCACCCAATTGATCTCCTTTAAACCATCGTCTACAGCAGGGGTGTCAAAACTCATTTTAGTTGCGGGCCAATTTGGAGTTACGTCGGAGGGTTGTTATGTTGGAGGGCCATTATGATAAGTGAAACCACAAAATTATTACTTGTACTCAACAAATTAATAGATTACTAGTTTTGAAATCAGTCAAGTCAATTATAATAGTTTGTTCAGTTGTTGTTCAAGTGAGTGTAAAGAGGGGAACAAAGTTATTGCAGAATCTCAATGTTAGTTATTGCAAGTGACAATTTAACATTTTGGTACAGATTTTAGCAAGTTGACACACATGATTTGTCTTCGCGGGCCACACAAAATGACCTTGCGGGCCAGATCTGGCCCACAGGCCTTGAGTTTGACACCAATGGTCTACAGCGATACAAACACGTGGTCATGTTTGTATCGTATTATTCCCCCTTGTTTCCTATTCAGCCCAATGCCACGTTTGTCATTACTTGCGTCGAGGAGACGTCAACGGCTTTTAGCCGCTTGCCGTCGCTCCCATTCTTCGGCCTTCCGCTGCCGCAGGCTCTTCTCTATGCGTCCTATTGGCAGTCTCTCTCTCGCTCCCTTCACCTTCCGAGCCCATACTTTGTCCTAATTGTGTTTTGACTCATGTCCTGTCCTTCCCTCCCCTGTGGCGGCGCGTTTCATTGAAGCTAGCGCAGTGGCCTCGCCTTAACCGTCATGTGTAGAGATAAGTTATGACTGTGTGCCACAATGCCCGGCCCTCTGTCGCTTTAGAGCCAAGGTGTGGCGATGGAGCGGTGCGCTCTGAGCAAGCCTTTTCAATCCAATTCGAATGAAGGATGCTCGCAATGGACTCGAGGTTACCATGAAGCACATCGGAGTCAGTTTCCTCTTTCCCATTCTTTATCCCGAGACCACAGTCAACAAGCGTATATTCTCCCTATTCAGCATGGTACCAGAATAGCATGCCGTTGTTCACTTGAGTATTTTCTCTACGGAACAGAAGTCGCTGGAGAGAAACAAGAGCATGCTGTGAAGGAAAATGGAGAATAGACAAACGGCACTGTGGGAGCATTCATTCATTCATCTTCCGAACCGCTTTATCCTCACTAGGGTCGCGGGGGGTGCTGGAGCCTAACCCAGCTGTCTTCGGGCAGTAGGCGGGGGACACCCTGAATTGGTTGCCAGCCAATCGCAGGGCACACAGAGACAAACAACCATGCACGCTCACACTCACACCTAGGGACAATTTAGAGTGTTCAATCCGCCTGCCATGCATGTTTTTGGAATGTGGGAGGAAACCGGAGCACCCGGAGAAAACCCACGCAAGCCCGGGGAGAACATGCAAACTCCACACAGGGAGGCCGGAGCTGGAATCGAACCCGGTACCTCTGCACTGTGAAGTCAACGTGCTAACCACTGGACTACCGGGCCGCCCTCTGTGGGAGCATCATGGCAAAAAAAAAAAAAAAGAGCATGGATGCATGCAATGCAATTTTCTGGGCCAGTTCCCATTTGTCTTACCCCCGTCCCCATCAAAAGAATTGCACAGTGGTTATGTGTCAACATGTTTTGATGATATACATGGCTGTACAACATGTATTCGGTGCTTCTGGAAAAAACAAACAAACAAACAAACAAACAAACCAAAAATGTGTGTGATATGAAAAGTCTACACTGTAGAAATGTCACGCTTTAAAAAAAATAATTTCAAAACTTTTTCCACCACTAATGTGATCCTATAAAGCACAGGTGTCCAACCCCGGTCCTGGAGGGCCACTGTCCTGCATGTTTTCCAAGTCTCCCTGTTGCAACACACCTGAATCACACTGAATCAGGTGTGTTGCAACAGGGAAACTTGGAAAACATGCAGGACAGCAACCCTCCAGGACCGGAGTTTGACACCTATGCTATAAAGTGTCAAACTGTGTTCCATGATCGCGTCTCTGCTGGACGCTTCGAGCCGCTGCACTGCGAGTGCCCACCCGTTCTGATCAGCTCGCATGCCAATACGCAGCCACCACAAAGCCTTTGAGGGGAAAACGCAGAAAAGGTTGCCCACCTGACACCGTTCAGACGTGAGCTGAAATGCTTCTCTTGTAGTCACACAATGAACTCTTCAAATGCATTCATTTGCGAAATTATTGTCTTGCAACCGCTGATGGCTTTATTTTGGATTCTTTTGCCATGGTTTGTCATCCAGCAACACCTGTCACTTTTCTTCAGACCGTGCTAATTAGACTCCTAGACCCTACCAAGCAGGTGCCGTGATATTTGACAGAATAACAGATGAATCGTTAACGTTTGCTAGCAGTGAGGAGGCAAATGAATATTTTTGGCGGTTGAACAAATGCAGGATATGCATATCAAAGGTCAAAAAAAGGACTGAATTGACGAGGCTTGTTTGCCTGCCCAAAAGGGAAGGGGAACATCTCTTTTGTCTGCCTCGTTTGTTCCATTTCTGCTTGTCCTTTGTGGAGTTGTTGCAGTTTTGCAGTTAGCGCTGATTTGGTGCAGCAGGTCTAAAGAAAGAGGCAGATGCACAACATCAAACAGTCACTGGGATGCTCGCTGAAGGGCTGATGTCTTGCTGTAAACCACAAAGCATTCCTAGATTACATCATAGTTCAGGAGAAATGTGTTCATGTCACTTTCTTACCTCAATAAGTATCAAAAAAAATGTGTTTCAAACACTGTTTTTATACCGCTTAGCCTCACTTGGATGAACTACAAGCACAGCATCAACATTTTGCGGGGAAGTAATGATGCTTTCAGTTTAAAAAACAAAACAAAACAACAAACAAACAAAAAAAAAACAATCAAAAGCACACACTGGACGCATTGATAGACAATACAGTGAACCTTGGCATATTCACAGTTTGACATGTGCCGCTCAAGGTTTTTATAGTGAACGAGAACGACCAAAATAAAAATTGCTGTGAAAAAAATAACTCATTGAAAATGCATCGTGCGGTGTCACTGAGCTATGTTTGAGTTTATTTAGACAAAATGTGTGCTTTTCCACCGTCGTGTGGCATCTATAGGCACTTGTGTGGTGGCGCGGGCACCTGCAGCGGCTCCTCTTGTTGTCTGTTGTCTATTTAAGAGGGAGGAAATTTCATCTGACAAAGTTGTACTTGATACTTGACTTGATACTTGTCAGCCTTTTTAAGGAGGACCTCGATTGCGCCCGGATTTTGGCCATTCTCCAGAAGACCCCCTATTTGTGGGGGTTCTCTCTATCTTTATTTATGTAGTTTGGAGTGCTGGAGAACAGCAATGAATTGCAACTAATATTTTGGTGTTCTTATCGGCAAACACACCATTGCAAATTGCGACCGCAAGAACAAATGATTCTCTGCTAAAACGGTATTTTCGAGATAATATTTGCACTGGTCTTTGTTGGATCTCATCATTTTTATTACCTTGTTAACTCTGCACTCTTTGTTTTATATCTGGATCTCTTTATGTAAAAGACCTTACAAGATGAGATTGTTAAAAAGAAAAAAAATTGTGATGAAATCACTGGAGGGAGGCTGTAACATTTTACCTCTGAATGTTAATGAAGTTCAAACCTCCCCAAATGAAATGTCAGAGAGAAGCACATTTACCTCAGAGGTGAATATCTGTTCTGTGGCATATAGTGATGGCGAAATGAGCCCGTTACACCAGTGGGACGTCATAAAATCAAGGCTTAGACGCTGCTATTTTGGCAAGGATTTCTGCCCTGCTTTCCAGAGGAAGAAAAGCCACAAACAGATACAGTATTGATATTTAAACATTCCCTTTACAAATGACTTTATTCAAAATCTTACATCTGAACCCTCATGCAGTACATTCAATGGTATTGCTGTTGTCAGCTGAAGGTTGCATGGGCCTACTCTGACAAAGATCACAGGGGTCCTTTCTAGCCCATTTAAAAGAAGAAAAGAGTCCAAACTGGAGCCACAAGTGAGCTCTATTTGTTGAAATGACATGTGGTGGCTAACAGCCTCACGATTGCATCCCTCGCATCATTAACTTAACTACCGTGGTTTGTGGGAGCCCCCTGAAGGGAAGCCACTGCTTTGCTGCAGCTTATATTTTGCCCTCATTTTTGCATGTTCCAAGATACAGTGTGTGTGTGTGCGTGTGTGTTAATGTCACTCAGAGACAACCCAAGGAAATACAACATGAACTTTTCAAATGACAATTCAAATTAACAAAACAAACCAAAAAAAAAAATCCTCAATCTTTCTGACCCTCCCACCCTTGGCAGCAATAACAGAAATCAAGTGTTTGTAATAATTGATGAGTCTTTCACATCACTCTGGAGGAATTTTGTTCCACTCTTCTTTGTGGAATTATTTCTTCGCCATATTGTTTTTTGTTTGAACTGCCCGTTAAAGGTTACACCACAGCATTTCAATTGGATTTAAAATCCGGACTTTGACGTTGCCTCACCAAAGGATCTATCTATCTATCTATCTATCTATCTATCTATCTATCTATCTATCTATCTATCTATCTATCTATCTATCTATCTATCTATCTATCTATCTATCTATCTATCTATCTATCTATCTATCTATCTATCTATCTATCTATCTATCTATCTGTCTATACAAGCAGGAAGACAGTGTGTCTGTCTTTTATCTGTGGTGTACTT